>CAWUFW010020191.1:0-159412 GCA_963921515.1 Calotriton arnoldi
GTTTTTTCATTTTCCCGCACTGGTTTTGCGCCAAGGAGCGCTTGAACACGCCCCCTCTACCCGCCCTTGATGTTGGGCTTGAAATACAGCCAAACCTAAGGCAAGCTTGTCTGCGCCCATCCATGCTCGGACCGCGCTCCACGCCAGCTAATATGCCAGTCCGACGCCAGACCATGAGCCGCCTATTCGGTATTCGAGGACTGATTTGCTCTATGTGGATTTTCATGATAACCTCTGTTGCCCTTTATTTGAACCTTCACTAAGGTCGGACTCGCAATCTTGCCCTAATTGCTTTATTGCTTTTTTTAATTCTGAAGTTAAATAGGTCACTAGAAAGGAACATACTGTACCTACAGTTTCGACTAAAATGCAATTCTTTTGTTGTACACTAATTAACGCAAGATTGCTTATTAAAAATAAATTAGAATTCTTTGAATTTCTTTAAGCACACAACTTAAACTTGGCTTTTGTTACAGAAACCTGAACAGAGGAGATCACAGGCCCTGACCTAGTGTTAGCTGTTCCGGATTGCTATTCCTTGCATAGGCTCGATCGCTCTGGTAAGAGAGGTGGTGGACTTGCCGTAGTCTACTTAAATAATATATTAGGCAGTTTCTCAGTGGTTTCACTCTCCTCACAATATGAGGCTTTGTGCTTAAAACTCATTTTGAACAACCATACCTCTCTTAATGGTCCTTAAATAGATAGACCACCTAGGCCGAGGTCTAATTTATTAAATAATATTTGCCAGTTATTACAAACGAAAGTAGAGTTCGCCGATTTCACCATTCTCTGTGATTTCAATTTAAACTCGGAAAAGACTGATGACAAGGTCTCAGAAGCACTCATAGACTTAGTGAATTTTCCAGGCCTGATCCAATTAGTTCCAACCCCCTCTCATTCTGCGGGGCACACGCTTGATGGTATCTTTTCTGACAAACGATCAATATCATTTGTAACGACTTTAACATTAACTTGGTCAGACCACACAGCTGTGAAACACCATTCTTGGCTTATGTCAGATTTTAATCAAATAGCTCCTCCTAAACCAGTTAATTCTAGGAGACAAACTTCAATTCAACCTTGGTTCTCTGGGAAATTAAAATTATTAAAACAATACTGTAGGCGTCAGGAGTGTCGTTGGAGGCAGCTTTATGATTTCAATGAAAGAGTATTACATAAACAAAAAATTATTGGATATAAAACATTGATTTAGTCGGAAAAAGCCACATATTTTACCCCAAAAATCTTATGGGCAAAAAATTCCACTAAGAAACTTTTTACCACGCTCAAAAAGTTGGCCAAAATAGATGACTCGGACAAAACTAACAGCAGTCAATCTCTATGCGATAACATTGCTTTCATCCAGTTTAAGGGTCTTGACATTTATAATATATTTACTAATAATCAGACATCCACTACCCCGATGGAGGAAGACGCTGATTTATCTAGTACCTCCCTGTCACCAACCGCGGCCACACCCCTTCAGGACTCCGCTCGGCCCTCCCTCTCAAACTTTACCCGACTCATAGCTCCTCAAGGGTATGATCTTATTCTAAGCATGGGTTCCGGATCCCCGCTTAACCCTTGCCCTCCAAAACTTTTACAACCTGTTGCCATGACCATAGCCTGTCATTTAACTGCTATTTTTAGTGAAATGTTTGGGCAGGGTTATTTTCCCAAAATCTGGAAGATTGCTTCTATCTTACCTCTCCTAAAAAAACTCATCTTAGTCCTCTTGCACCCAGTAATTACAGGACCATATCACATATTCAATTCCCTTCCAACATCGTGGAGAAGGCAAGAAATAAAGAACTTACATGCTGTCTGAAATCCAACACATTTTTTGACTCTACACAATACTGCTTCAGAAGCCAACAGAGCCCCGAGGCTGCCCTAATTACCACATCTGAACAGCTGAGAACTATTCTTGATGGGTGCAAACCGGCAGCTCTAATTCTGTTAGATCTCTCTGCTGCCTTTGATACGGTCAATCATATGGTCTTGATCGACCATATCGGGGCACTGGCAATCAGAGGTCCAGTTCATGGACTGCTCAAATCTTTTCTATCAGAATGGTAACAATTTGTTGCCATGGATAGCTATTGTTATAGTTCCTATTCCCTTCCGTGCGGGGTTCATCAGGGATCATCATTGGGCCCCACCTTTTTTAACCTGTATGTAATGCCCCTTGCTACCCTCATTAAATCGCAGGTTTCTCAGTGATCTGTTTTGCCGATGGCACTCAGATCGTCATCTAGGTTTCCGGAAACCAGCAGGTTACTGCTGCTGATTTTTGCAACTTCCTGCAGCAGATTAGTCATTGAATGACTAATAATAGTCTGAAGCTAAACTCCGATAAAGTGTAGGTATTGCTTCTTGGTAAAAATACATCTTTCTGGTCCCCTGACTGGTGGCCAGCAGAAATGGGTAACTTACCCACTACCATATCTAAAGTGAAAAATCTAGGAATAATTTTCTATGATTAACTGTCTTTTGACAAACAAACCAAAGCAGTGACATCCTCATCCTTTTTTTACTCTAAAGATCCTAAGAAAGATCTTTCCATTTATTCCTTTGGAACTTAGAAAATTAGTGATTACTGCTCTCATCCTTTCAAAACTTGATTATTGTAATGCTCTGTATATTAACCTGCAGATTTTGCAGAATGCTGCAGCCTGTCTGCTAGCACGTATTCTCAAACACCAATCCATCTCTCAGCCTCTAGTTCAATTCCATTGGCTGCCAGTGCATACGTGCATTGATTTCAAGGCTTTATGCACAGCTTTTAAAGACCTGCATGGCATGGGCCAAGTATATCTCCAAAAGAAATGTATCTGGTACACTCCCCCAAGAGCCCTGCGCTCTGCACTAGCAAACAATCTGGTCGTCCCTAGATTTAAGAGAGCCCGCTGGGGAGGCAGAAGTTTTGTTCTTGGTACGGTTCACCGTTGGAATGCCATGTTATTACATCTGAAATCCTGTACATCTCTGTCTTCTTTCAGGATGAATCTTAAGAAGGGGCATTCTAATTTTGGTTAGCTTCCTTTGTGTCTTTCCCCTCTATTGTTTCTGGTCAGCACCATGACGCCTCAGGGCATATGTTCGCGCTCTATAAATCTTATTTCCATTCCATTCCATGGTCTCCCTTCTTATCCCTCCATTAGAAGAAATAAAAAATTGGTTGACTCAATGACTACCTGGTTTTTTAAAAATAGTCAAGCAACAAACAAAGTAACGCAAACCTCCCAAAGTGATCACTTTCGATAGAAGAAGATACTTATAGATAGGCAACCTAACTGTAGTGAGGTATTGCTTCTGTACCTTGTGCAAAATAAATACTTAGGTGGCTAATTTAGTATCTAAAATGTGTGCATTATGATGCTCTCTAGGCGCACAGACCATCAGCAGTGCCATCCCAAGCTCCAGCTAGCCACGGATGTCGGAGGAGGCCCAGCCAGTCAAGGGAGGGCGAGAAGTCCCTGTGGTGGAAGGGACAAGTGGTAAGTCAACTTGCCTTCTTATTGACAATGCTGTATTTGTCACCTCCAGAGTCCGGGCCCCTCCCCTTGGCATTTTGCCACCTAAAACTGGAGCACAGGTTTAATTTGTTGCTGCAGTGCAGACGGTGAAGACATGTGCATCTGCTGTGGTACAGCGGCAGGACAGAAGTCTGCAATGCACAAATCGAAGACAAGGTGTGTTTCCAAGTGCCCACTTAGTCACCTACTAGTACTTTACTTCATCATTCTGCCTTTCTGTCACAGCCTACCCAAAAAAGTAAATTCTATCTCAGCATGTAATGTCTGTGCCACATTTCTCTGCCCAAGTGAAGTTATATTTCATGGCTCCCATTACGGTTTTTAGCGCTAGGAGTTGTCCTGCACTGTAAAATCATCACAAACGGCACCATGTGGCACACCAGACAGCGCTACTTCTTACTGCTGCTCGAGTAGGTTTTCTAGTGTTGTCGTCTCCCAAGGATATTAGGACTCCCAGAGTTTCAAGGTCATGTTTTAAATATATCCGCAAGCTGAAGCTGCAGAAAATCCATCTGCTCCACCCCAGCACGACATCTATTAACTTGGGGAATACAGAAATAGACTCTGATCTGATCACCGAACATGACCTTGAAACTCTGGGAGTTCTAATATCCTTGGGAGACGACAACACTAGTGGAGAACCAATCATTCTAGTAACTCCAGCAAGACATGTGAGAGAGATGGGGATCACCCAAGTAGGCGGAAAAAGTAATCTTAAACCGAAATCGAGAACTATACCTAAACCTCCACATGACGCTATTGACATTTTCAATGAGGCCATCATTAATGATTTGAAAAAGATGATGAGCGACAAAACTCCTGATAATCAACAGCATAATCTCACCAAAAAAGAATGGGAGTCATTACAAGAACTGAAAAAGGATGAAAATTTAATCTTCAAACCCTCCGACAAAGGAGGTAACATTGTCATTCTAGACAAGGAACAATATTATAGGGAAGCAAAGAGACTAGGCCTGGGAGGTAAATTCCGTTCCGCTCGCGGAATTTGCGGAATTTGGGTAATTTCGCGTTCCGCGGAGAACGCGGAATTGCCAAAAATTCCGCGATCCGCGGCTTCGCGGAATTTTTTGCTTGTTCGCGCTTTCAAAATGCGTGTTCACAAGATATTTCTCCCCGAGCATGCAAACAGCGTTCGCGAACAGGAAAAAAGCAACGCGAACGGGCGGAACAACTTTTGCGTGTTTGCGGAGATTTTTTTACCGTTTCGCAGAGCTTTGCGTAGCGCGACTACGCAAATTCCGCCCACCCCTAAAGACAACTTGACGACCGAGAATGCTACATCCCTATATCACAATCAGAATACTTTGACTGTATCCGTACTCTCCACCAACTTCTCCTACAGTGGGAAACCGAAGGAATGATACCCCTGATGAATATCTCTTCCTTAACTGCGAGAACCCCGTCCTTCCCACATTTTACCATCTTCCGAAAGTCCATAAAGACCTTGTGAATCCCCCAGGAAGACCAATTGTGGCATCTATGCAAAGTCTCCTAGAAAACTGTTCCATCTATATCGATCTGGTTTTAGCACCATTGGTGAGGGACCTTGACTCTTATGTACAAGATTCACAAGACTTTTTAAGACTGATTGAAGGGATAACAATGGAGAACGACATGATGTTAATTACCCTAGACATCACAAGTTTATACACGTGTATCCATCACACTCAGGGCCTGCGTGCAATTAAGTGGTTTTTAGGTAAAAGGCCACTTAAATTCCAGCAGCACAATCAGATGCTCATAGACATGACACAATTCTGCTTAGAAAATAACATTTTTATCTTTGCAGGAAAGTTGTATAGACAACAACGGGGGACTGCGATGGGCACGTGCTTCGCCCCCAGCTACGCAAATCTATTCGTCGGCTAGTGGTAGAAGCACGTGGCCTGGGCAGGAAGGAATGAACGATGGGTTGACAGTATTATACTGTGGGCAAGATATATATATGACCTGTTTGTCATTTGGCGAGGCGACCGCTCCTCGGCTGAGGAGTATGTCAAATCGCTGAATGACAACGAGTTAAATCTATTTTTCACTGCCACCATCAGCAGTGAGACAGTCTGCTACTTGGATCTGGATGTATATATTGAGAATAGCAGACTCCTTACCAGACTGTATAGGAAACCCACTTCAGGTAATTCTACTCTCCATGCGGGAAGTCACCATCCCAAGAGCCTTATTTCCAACATACCGTATGGGGAACTATTGCGTATTAAACGCAATTGCACCATAGATGCTGAATATCATCTAGCAAAGGTAGGGGCTCTTGAACACTTCACTGCTAGGGGTTATTCCACTAATGGCCTCCATACAGTGGAAGCAAAAGTTAATCAGATACCGAGGGCACAACTATTGATGACTAAAAATACCAAGAGGAGAGGCCTAGTGGGTAAAACTACAGAACAGGTGAGGATGATCACACAGTTTAATAGCAGATCTGCTCAGATTATGCAGATCTTTAAGAGAAATTGGAGAATTCTCCAAACTGACCAGATATTGCGTGGAAACCTCGCACCCAGACCTATGATCACCTACAGAAGAGGGAAATCTGTGGGTGATCATCTTGTGCACAGCCATTTCCAATCCACCCGTCCCAGAAAAGATATGGTTACAGGCTTCTTCCCCTGCATGCGTTGTAAGGCGTGCAAATATAGCAAAAAAGTCTCCAGCTGCAGGACTATGAATAATGATCCCAAAAGCCTGTGAAAAATAAACTTGCAACTTAACTGTAATTCGGAATATACCGTCTACTGCTTGACTTGTCCTTGCAATAAGCGGTATATTGGTAGCACGATACACCCCGCCAAAAGCGAATTCTGGCATATGCGGGCGATTAGCCATAAAGATACTAATTATCTCATCGCCCGCCATTTTGAGGAAGCCCACCAGAGCAATAGAGATTTACTCAGCTTCTTCTGTTTAGATCAAGTACAGAAGAATGAAAGGGGCGGGGATAGAATTAGGAAATTGAGGGTCTTGGAAGCAAAGTATATCATCAAACTTCAAACCATGACTCCTGATGGCCTGAACGGAGATGAAGAGATGTGGGTCCACTTAGACTAGGATTCCTACTGTTCTCCTATGCTTTATTGCTGCACATATGAAATAACATCTTAGGCAATACCTTTTATTCTGTAAGATTGTGTCCATTACTGTCCTAGATCTTTAGAGATTTTCTTTCTCCCACTCATTATACACATAGATCATATACATGACATGTAGGAATTTTCCTGATTGATTTAGTTTAAACCAGCGCTTTGCCATTCCAGCAATACATGCAGAATGACCGAATGAAATGCGTAGCTTGTTTAAAGTCAATCTGTAGTTAAATGATCATAGATATTGTGGGATTAATGAACTTCAAATCCTAATATCAGCTCAACCATCATGAATTGTATATTGTTTATGAATTTAGCCCATTCAGGGCGCAATTATGAGGGGTTTGTGAGATTCTCTTGAGAATTGAAATTTTTATGCACTTTTTATTGAAATAGCTGGATATTTCTCTTTAATTGGAAAAACATGATTAATGTGCATTTCTATCCCCTATACAATGTAATTATTTACGTTTTTCACTATTATCACTGATTATTAATTTTTGCACGTTCCAAGATGGCCGCCATAAGTTTGAGCCGTCAATACTGTTTTTTGTTTCTATTCTATCTCAGTATCACATGCACCAATGGGTTTGTACTTAAGTCATTTCCTGGCTTGAGGACACCGACATTGAGAAAGGCGTTGTACGCCGAAACGCGTCTGTCGGTGCGGGGGGGGGTCCGCACAATAAAGAAAATGTGAGGAATTGACCCGCGAGTGTGTCCTTCTGTGGCTTTCATTGCGCCGCTTGTGGAAAAAAAAAAAATATATATATATATATAATGGCCGTGCATCTGCATTCTTCTCAGAATGTCCATCTTGGGTGCAGGACTTAACTGGTCCTCTTTATTAAGCAAGAATGTTATGGTGCTTTCATTTTTTTGTTTAAAATCTGTTTTTATTGATTTTTTTTGCATTCTTATGAAAGGCAACAGACGTTTGGGTAGCTGTCTATACAGTAAAAGAGAGGTGTACAGCTGATAATATACAGTTCCTTCCGTAAAGGATCAAGTATATCGTCTGGTCTTCGACCAATGTTACATATTGCATAGAATTATAGCTTAGTTACATTGGAGTATCGTGATGATGTTCCACAAAAGTCCTTCCAGTTCATTCACCGTGGGCTTCCGAACAGATGATACAACAGAGAACAAAAACAACAACAACAACATTGACCGGCTTATGTGCACTTATCCCCCCCATTGCCCCCCGTACGCACCTCCCTAGTGATTTCTAATCAACCTGGCAGTTGTCCCCCCCTGCTAGCAGCGTCTGCTTCTATGTAGGCAATCAAATAGTTTGTGCGTGTTCACGGAATATCACGGCCTTTCCCTGGTGATGCGCGCGTCCCCCGTTGTTGGTTCGCATTCCTCCCGCTCGGGTCGCCCCTCAGAACCTTCCCCCTCTGTCTGCTGTAGTGCATGGAGGAGTCCCTCCCATTGGGTTGCTATGGGTTCTTTACGCAGTCCCAGCGTTTCTTCCCGTTGAATGGCAATCCCCTCCGCTTTGGCCCATGCTAGCAGCAAGCAACGCCACGCGCGAGTGTGTGGTGGGTCCTTCGCTTTCCACCGTTTAGTTAAAAGGCGCTTAGCGACCACTATCCCCAGGTCCAGGAACCTGGATGTTACCTTTGTTGCGGGGGTCCTCCTAGAATGGTGTAATAGGTATACAGTCCATTCAAAGGGTATGTCGCAGCCTGTGCATGCATGTAACAGTCTGCTTATTGTGTACCAGTATGCATGTATTCTAGGGCAGCTCCATAACATGTGTATCAGTTCAGCCCCTTGTTCAGCACATCTCGGACACGTCGCATCCGTGCAGTGAAAGTACCTGTTGATCATCGCAGGCGTGAGGTATGCTCTATGAACAATGATTTGATGAAATCTCATGTTTCTAGGTATGCGCACTGGACTTTTAAGCATCCTTTCCCATTCTTTATCTGCTAATAGTCGCCCCAAGTCCAGCTCCCATTTGCGGCGGAGTGGATCTAAACTGAGTGCCGCATGAGTTCGGAGTGACGCCGTGAACCAGCGTATAAGGTGTCTTCCACGCCCCATGACATGTAAATACTGTATGGTGAGGTGCGGACTCGGTTCTGAGGTTATGTCCCCCCATCTGGCCAACAGTGTTGCTACTAGTGAGCGGTGCATGAGGAATTGCCCCGGTGGGAGTCCCTCGTATACGGTATATGTTATGGTGCTTTCATGCAGAGAACACCTGTGGATTGCAAAAAAGAAAATGTTCTTGAAATTGTAGAGTCAAGGAGAAGGTAAGCTTCATGATGGATGAGGACCAAGAGGGCAGAGCAAAAGCATAGGCTGTTGTAGACTGAGAAGTGAGAACAATTTTACAACCAATCCCAGACAAGTAGCTGTATGTACCTGGCTGATCAATCATACAACTGTTAACTGTCAAAACAGCCAAGTGCGTCCATCATGTGGCATGCCTACAGTTACAGTCCCCCGCACCAGACCACAACCACTTAATTAGAGGAGTTTGACATTTGAGCTAGTACACTACTCAACATTTCCAGAATCAATGCACCTTTCACCAGTCCACAGGGCAGAGTAGACCTCTTATAGTCTATATGAGTATAAATATGTTGTTTCTCTTTGAAGTGGATAGGCATTGTTCATATCTTCCTTCTTCTGGCAGTTGAAGTAGTCCTGTGACTGACTCCAGACATAGACCTGTAGTGCTGTTGATGAACAAGAAGACCAAAAGAAATATGAGCATTTTTTGTGTTGTTTTGTTGACTAAAGTGACTGGTCTAGTCTCTGAAGAATTCTAAAAAAAGAAGTACAGCAAGGAGTGGCCCATGTAAGTAATTCTAGTGTAGTGTGGAAGGGGCAAGCATTCATGCAGACTGACCCATTGGGCCGCAGGCATTGCAAACCAAGTTTACACATTAGTTTAACAACACCCTCACTGCCACCACATGAATTGTCATCACTCATTCAATGTATTAATATATCACTCATTGATGTGCAATAGTTAGTTATCTGTTCCAACAAGCCTGGTGGTGCACATTTGTCTATTGTATCTCCTCTTTTCCCGTGAAAAAAACCAACAATGGCAGTCTTGTAAATTAGTGAATTTTACTAGCAGCCTAGCTATGAAATGAAGAAAAGAAGTACAGGGATGGGAGACATTGTCTTCATGTCCTGTAAGCAAATGGGGAGGCTTCTTCTGTGCACACTGGTCCAACTTCACTCCAGTCCCTACATGTGAATAAATGCAGGCTGCATAAGTCAGACACCAAATATATAAATGTTCTCCTATATCAATCTTTTTTTCTTTTTTGTTTGTTTGTTTTACAAAGTAGTTCGATGATGAAAGTTCAATTGTGGCCTACTCAGTGAGAGAAGTATAGTTCTTCCTCAAACTCAAGGGGGTCATCCAGAAGTTCATCAGCTAACTGGAGTCTATTCAAGTGCCCTCGTCCTACTCCTGTACAGTCTCAGGGAAGGTATAATCTTGTGATATGATGTGTTGACTCATTTTAATCATGGTCAAGCTCTCCACATTTTAAGGCAAGACACTGGTCCTTGTGACTGTGACTACTGCACCAGCTGCACTGAACACATACTCATAAGACACACTGGCGACCAGACAAGCCAGATACTTAATTGCCAGTTTGCTGAGCTCTGGTCATTGGCGCATCTTCCCATACCAATAGACCAATGAGGTTTGATCCAGGGAGACCTCTGTTGGGTCATCCAGATAGTTTTGGACCATCATCTAAATGGTCACTGGTGCTGCCCCTTACTCGACCTCTGTTGCCTTTGCCTTGGCACCTGACTTAAGCCCTGCCACTTGAAACCAAGCCAATTCAGAGGTTGGGTCAGATTCTTCTGTTGCTGGTGTTGTTGCTAGTGTTGGTGACATTGGCTGCCATGAGACAACAGCACCGTGCTCTCTGGAGGTTGAAGGCTGCATGCCAGAACTCCTGCCTGGAACTCTAACTTCCAGTCATTTTTCTTCCAGGTCTCTCGCTTGGTCAACAAGTCAAGTATTGTATTATGAAACATCCCCTTCCAAAAAAGGAATTAGAGTGGCTAGTATTTTTTTGTAGCATTGATCAAGTATTGTGGCAAAGATGTACTCTTTGGAGAACACGATCTCTCTTTGCAGTCTTGTATTAACAGCCAAGCAAAGGATTAAGCTCTGAACCAACTAGTATGATTCTTTGTTCACACATGCGAACCTCTGCAAAACCTTTTTAAATGGTCCTGAAGCAGATGCAACAACAGGATTGTTTGGCTTATCGTACAGTCCTCCTTGCTGACTTCCTGTATGAAAACCTCAAACGGAAATAGCATTTGTGTCAGCGATTTGACCATTCCCCATTTGTCAATCTCCATGGTCATGCTTTTCCGAGTTGCATCCCCTCCTCTTTGAAGGACATCGTCGGTGATCGGTCTGTATTGCTCAAATCGACGTTGCAACATGTAGTAGGTTGAGTTCCAATGAGTTGGCACCTTCTGTATGAGGTCTTTAACTGGTACTTTATTAGCATGTAGAATGATCCTAAACTGCTTCTGGGCTTTAAAAGAATGACAGAAATGAAGGCAGATTCTTTTGTAGGTGGGCAGTATGTTGCTGACTAATATCTTCTTTTTTGAGACAGCCCTGTACAATCAGGTTGTTGCAATGCACCAAACACAGGACCCTGAAATATCCACTATCTGCCATGGCCTTGACTATATTACTACCATTGACCGTGGCAACAAATTCAATTCTGCAGCTGTATGAGATTTCTCCATAGCGGACATTGCTGCTGTGCATGCCGCAGAACAACCTTAAAACTTCTTCAGCGCTCAGCGCTCAGACCTGCAGATAGCTGTTACCTAATCCCCCTCAAATGAGATCCAGTGTGCAGTGATACACATGTAATCAGTTGCTCGACAACTGGTCCACATTTCTGTCATCAGGTGGCTAGTGTGAACAACCCTCAGTTGCACAACCAATTGCAGCACATCATGATGGAACCCTGGAACAGCAACTCAGGCAAAATGGGTTTGGCTGGGAACGTTCAATTTCGGGCAGATGGCTGCCACACATTCTAAAAATTCCACTCCTTCCACAAAAGAAAAAGGGAGAAGGTCCAGCACTAACATTTTAACCAGCTTCCCATTGTACAAATGTGCCATTGGGTGGTTGCGTTCGTAGGGCCCATAATAGTAGCTTGTTTTTTTTTCTTTTGTGGTGCCACTGACACAGGCAACTTCTGGAAAGAACCAGGAGGTGATAAACTCAATGTGCGTCTTGGGGGAATCACTGTATGCTTAGGTGTCTGATTCTTGTGCCATTTGGAGGTCGCTGATACAGGTAATGCTGGCAGACTGTAAGGGAAATGGGTTGGTTTGTGTAAAGCTGTCATCCTCTACTTCCTCATCACCTCCTTCTATCACAGTAATCAGATCTGCTTCCCCTCTCTCATCACCGCCATCACTAGCAGCTATCTCTATAAGATGGTTCTTCCACTGGATTGCGGGATATTTTTTCATATGGGACAATTGGCCTCCAGCACCATAGTGTGAACCTAGCTTACCTCGACAAACGCTTGCTTGGCAAATGGAGCATATTGCAATGTTATCCTCCTGCTTGTTAATTGTACAAGAAGTCCCAAACTGGGGAGGAGAACTTTTTTAGTGTGCCACCATCAATGCCTGAAGAACTGGAGGTAGGTGGGTCTGTCGTTTGCCTCTCTGCAGTGTGTACTTCAAAGGAGGTGGGGTGGATCCAGGTCTTAGCATGGCCTTACAAATATGGAATCTGGCGGTGGTGTTGGAACAAGTGCCACATCCCTCTGAGCAGTTTGATTAGGGGGGTCATCTGAGAGTCCTCTGAGCCACCCTCCATACTGAAAATCACTGTAAGTAAGTACATTTATTCGATTTTACAAAAGAATCATATAAGTATACATAAAAACACAAAAAAAACTTGAGTTCATCTTAAAATTCTCACATAATAAAATCAGTGCATAAGAGCCATCAATGAACAATACTACCACAACAGCCTTTCACAAGGTGCAATAGTGCCATGATACAGCATTCCTCCGTGACTAAAAATTAGCACTAAAAACACCAGCCAGAAACATAAAGGTTGCAAATATAAAAAGGGGGGTCTAATCTGTCTAAAAGTCATTGGTAATAAAAGTGGCCTAATATACTTGGAGCGCAGGTAAGAGAACCTGGGGCAAATAGGCATTAGGTGCATAGCATCATAGACAGAAACATTAGCACAAGTACGTAGGGGCAGGTTTGCTGGCTTTTACCATTGGCCTTTTTGAAACGAGAGCTGGTGAAAATAAGTTAAAGAGACTCTGATGGTGTTTAGATAGATCCAAGAGAAGATATGGTTCAATTCCTCTCACTGATTTAACCATGATGTATGTACACATGGACTGCTTGGCTAAGGCAGTGGACTCCCGTTCGGCTGCCACCAGAGAATGACTGCTTGATCCAAGCGACATCCTTTTTTATGATGGACTCTGCATCAGAAAATAGACAAGGCTTCCCTAGAAGCTCAAAGGAGGATTTTATATAGTAGAACAAGGGTATGTGAAGTGCATTGTCTAGGGACAGACAATCTCGAGGAATTAGTCAATTTAAATCTAACTCCTCCTTGAACCAAATTGAACACCAGAATAAAAGTGGGCGCAGTCAGATACAATCTGAGCTAAAATTCATGTCTACTTCTTCATGAATAATTTCAGCCGGGGTAATTTGTACCAGTGACAACAAACCCCTATGAAACTTATTTTCAGGTACATGGACAGTATGAATAGACGCAAAACCCCAAATCTCACTACCAAATGTTTGCCTTATAGACTTTTAACATTAGGTTCATTGTTCTACCCCCTAACCGATTAGCAAAATCGTTCAGGCCCAAGATAACCCTACTTTTTTTAATCAAAGGTTGCCAAACTGAGAATTGAGTTTAAAAGAATCCCCAGTAAGGAAAAGTTTTCCATCCTATTTAGAGTCTGACCCTGAGTTAAAAGTTTCACTGTTTTTGTATTCTTGGGGCAGACCACCATAAAGTGTGATTTTTTGTGGTTGATGGATAATTCCATGCTATTCATAAAAGCAACAAATAAATCTAAAAGCTGTTGTAAGCTTTTGGCTGTGCATGCAATTAAAACCACATCATCCACGTATAAAAGCACAGGTATGGGTCTTCCCTTTACCTTTGGGACGTCTAAGCTGCTGTTGGATAGCACCCCATTCAGATGAATAATACATTACGAATAAAAAAGGGGCATCCCTGTCGGACACCTCTTTCTGACAATCACTGGCTTGTCCTCATCATTGTCACTTTCCATAATTCTAAGTCTTTCAGGAACTTTCCTTTTCCTTTGTCTCTCGTGGTGGGTCTTGGACTTGGCTGGGGTCCAATCCATGTACAGATCATCAGAAGGGGGGCTTGGAGAATATGTTGGACTAACCTTCCTTATTCCTGCTGGAGATCGTGAAGACAATGGTTCAAGAGCTATGTCTTGCTCAGCAGAAAGCTCATCCTCTTTTCCTTCTCCCACTTCAGAAAGATCTGTTGCTGGATGCGGCTCCTGATGTCCCATTTCCTCAATTTCCTGTGACGATTGGATATTTTGCGGCTTAGACAAATCCAATTCAGACTCACTACTCGTCACCCTGACTGCAGTGGATACCTTGCTGAGAGACATGGGCTTGGGCTTAGGTTGGGGTGGGGTGGTGCAATTGATACGGTAGTGCTGCTCCAAGCTTGCTGCCTGGAGGACGGTGTAGCAGCCCACCACCTTTTCTGAAAAAGGTGGAGGGCGGCATGCCATTGCTGGTAATCTGATTCTTCTCTTCTGTACTGGCCAAATTCTTCGCAGAAACACTTTTCTTTGGGGCCATCTTCAAGCTCTATCAGTTGGCACTTAGCTGCACAAGGAGAAGCAGAGGAGGACTCAGTTGGTATGGTGTCACTTTGTGCCAGTCTTCTCTTTGGCAGCATTTGTGGATGATAACTCTTGTGCACCTAAAAGCAAACAAACAAGAAAAACTATTTTTGCAGTTTGGATTATTCATAGAGACAATATAATTTAGTGGGGTTTTCCCAAATAATAGTGTATCCATTCCATTCCAATCCAAACCATAACATAATATTTCAATAACAATATACAGATTTAAATGTTTACTATATTGGCCTCTGAAGCCTATGAGACACCTCTGGCAGGCGGAGGATGCAAGGGAATATGGAATAATCCTTAAAAGAATGAATGCTGCTGTGCACCTATGGCCTAAAAACAAATCATCAGGCAAGGGGTGCAGGAAAATAGTGGAATAATCATTAAAAATGCTGGTATGCGCCTTTGGGCTAAGAGACCCATAGCAGGAATGGGGTGCAGAGAATAATGGAATAATCCTTAAAAAAATTAATGCTGGTGTGTGCCTATGGCCTAAGAGACCTTTGGCAGACAGGGGGTGCCGGCAAAAATCAAATAATGTAGAACAAATAATTGCTGGTTTCGCATTAGGGACTGGAGGCCAGGAGGTGCTAGGAAAACAATGCATATAATATTATCTAAACACTGTACATATATACTACAATCATCTTCAAGCACATTAAACGGATATCAGGGAAAAAAAGTGAAGCAATGAACAAAGAAAAAAGGCATAGCCCTCTTCTATCAATGTCCCTAGAATCTGGCTTTGAAAACTGGAAAAAAAGGATTTAGCACATTGACTAGCAACAAAAAATGGCCATCGGCCACACTTTCAAACAACAACATGCAAGAAGACATGAACAACAAAGAACACATGCAGGCCTATAGCAAAAGCACACTGGCTGGTTACAGAAAATAGCCGCTGGCCGCATGTTCAAGCAAGTAGGCATGGCAACAAAGAACACATGCAGGCCTATGGCAAAAACACACTGGCTGGCTACACAAAGTAGCCGCCGGCCACATTTTAAACAACAGCAAGGAAGAAGCATGAACAACAAAATTTCAAATTTATATTTTATTTGTATTTTTAATTAAAACCATTGCAACACATTAAATTTTCTTAAAACAACCAGAATTGTCAATAAAAAAATGATCATGAAGTTTTAAAAGCATATTATGTGCAGATCTAATAAGGAGTACCAAAAACTAGATTAAAAAAGCATTGAGAGCTTGGGAATCTTTTTAGAGTGCTCTTACAGTGGCTGTCCTACTGCTTCACAGTATCTATTGCCTTGATCTTTTTCTCCACTCCCCAGAGGAATCTCACCAGGGCACAGTTGAGTTTTAGGTCTGTTGGATTAAAGCACGCAATCACTGCTTCTCTGCACGTTCTCATCTTTCTCCTAATGAACTCTTTACAAAGTATTATCCGTCGTTGCTGCAAGGAAGCTTTGCAGAGGCATAGCACATGAATGATGTCTTCATGAGCTTAGTCACAGAGCCTGCATTTGTCTCCATAGGCTCTTCTTTGCCATGGCAGGTATTACTCCAGTACTGCCATAACCCCTAACCTGATTTTTAGGAATTTCTCCTTTGTCTGAATGGTGTAAGTTGTTGTTAAATAGCCTTGAGGGGATAATTTCTTGTAATTACAAAGTGTTATTCAGTCGTGTCTACTCTTTGCCTCTAGTAGAGATATAACTTCGGTGTTTATTTCCATACTTTTTTTCAGCACATTTTTGCTCAGATTCTGGTCCCAGATGGCTATAAGATCCAAGGTCTTGAGTGATCTTTGTAAATATGCCCTCATGGGTGATCTTTCCTCCCCTTGTATTTCCAGCCAGAGGTGGTGACCTAGGCACCCTCTTTCGTGTGTTTAAAGCTTTGGCAGCAGTTCACAAATGCTGTGTGTCAACCCAGCGTTTACTTGACTAGGCCGAACTCTAATCTGATTTGCGCTGGGGACGCGTACATCAGTGAATGGAAGATTGCTTTATAAATTCTTGAGACCATGAGATCTAAGGGGATAAGTACAAGGAAGTGGTGGAGAGAGGCGTTAGCCTTCCTGGCTAAACGCCTCTCTCCGCCACTTCCGATACGCAAGCCTGCTCCATATTTACAAGAATCTGGTGCAGCCTTGCAGTTCCCCCTGCGTTGGCGCTAAGTTTAGCAACTTAGCGCCAACGCAGGCACCCTTGTACCATAGTGCCAGGTTGTCTGCGTACAGGGGAGGATTGTTTATTTGTAGGAAGGTGTCACTTCCTGCACATAAACAATCCTAAAATGCCATTGTGTCACTGACATGTGTGCTGCTTCGTGCAGCACACATGCAAGTCGCAAAATTGCATATTTTTTAAAGGATTGTTTATGTACAGGAAGTGACACCTTCCTGTACATAAACTATCCATGGCATTTTTCTTTTTCCATGTGTGCCGCATAAGGCAGCACACGTGGAAAAAGTAAAAGCGAGGAGAAATAATGCATTTCTCCTCGTTTCGCCAAGTTAAGACCAGGTTTTACCTGGTCTTAATTTTGGCGCTGCCTCCTATGTACGCCACCCTTGTACATAGGAGGCAGCGTCAAAATCAATGGGTGTTGCGGCGGAACGCCCACAGCAACACCCACTGCCCACCCCTTTCACGCTAAGCATAGCGTGAAAGGGGGCCTTATTTACAAGGCAGCGTTAAGCCACGTTAAGTGGCTTAACGCTGCCTTGTAAATAAGACTAAGCCCCTATCACCACCATAACATCAGTAAAAGTGACGTTGTGGTGGCGATAGGGGCTTGTACATATGCCTCCTAGTGTCTTGCTGTCCCGGCCTCTCAGAGCCTCTTTCCATAAGTTAATGTACGCAGTATTCTGGCTTGGGCTACCTGCAGTACTGGGCTGAAGGACGAGCCTTTCATTTTCCTGTGGACTATTCCTAGGCCAGCTCCAAGCGCCTGCGCTTTCCTCTTAATTTCTTCCATTTGAGCTAATAAAAACACTCCTGTTTGGGGAGAACTACAAAGAACACATGCAGGCCTATGGCAAAAAGTACACTGGCTGGCTACACAAAACGACCATAGGCCACATGTTCAAACAACAACAGCAAGAAGGCATGGACAACAAAGAATACATGCAGGCATATGGCAAAAGCACTCTGACTACCACAGTCCTATGAACACTGACTACACAAAATGGCCTCAGGCCACATGGCATGGAGAACAAAGAAAAAATAATGGCCTATGGCAAACACACACACACACACTGGGCAGGAAAAAAAATGACCACTTGGCCAGCAAATAACTGGGGCTTGGTGAACAAAGAAGAAAACACTACCATTAATTCAACAATGCTAAAAACGAAAATTAAATCAGCTATAAAAATTTCCAACAGCACACATCCTCCCAAGGTGTCAAAATATTACCCCACCAAAATACACTTTTTGCAGAAAGATAATGT
This sequence comes from Calotriton arnoldi, assembly GCA_963921515.1. Taxonomy (NCBI): domain Eukaryota; kingdom Metazoa; phylum Chordata; class Amphibia; order Caudata; family Salamandridae; genus Calotriton; species Calotriton arnoldi. The sequence goes on from CAWUFW010020191.1 coordinate 18,023, forward strand.
GAATTACAAAAAAATAAATGTTGCTTTTAATCCTATGCCATCCCTAAATCATAGATGTTGTTTTAAAACAACATATACCAAATAAACAGTTGTTTAATTAAATCCAATAACTAGTACTAGCTGGATGTCCCGTGGGCGGACTAAACCACAGGTAAAATAAATGGATAGTGCAAGTTTCACAAACATGGAGAAAAAATACTAAACTGTGCAACCATTTTCCCTTACGAAAGCTAAAAATGTAATGCAACAAATAGGCCCTTACTGCAATTCCAGGTCACCCACCATAATCAAATAAAAAAATGATTGAAAGGTGCAAATATATACTGGTGGATGCTATCTATTAAACAACACCCTTATGCAGAAGTTTTTTTAACTTACTTGTTGTGATGTAACAATTTGAAACAAAGTCCAATGGTATATACAGCAAGAATCGCAGACAAATAGAGTGATCCTTTCAACTTGAAATCCAAATGAAAGGAGACCAGGAGATGGACAAAGCACTGGGAGGAGCCTTCTGGACAGGAAGTTAAAGTTGGAGTCTCTGTGGCACTTCCTTCCTGCTAAAAAAATTAAGTAAAATTTAAAAAAAAGTGCATCTCGTGCTAAAAAGAACTACCTGACCCATCTGTTTGAGTACTTTTCACTCAAAACGGTATTTTCGAGTTGATATAGCTGCTTCTCGAGTAGAAAATCTACTTGAGAAGCAGCGCCAACTGCTCGCGACCACCGGTGTTACAAAATGTCACCGAAAGGCTCCTTGGCAACTGGAAATCGTGCCAGGGGGCGGCAAATCTCACTCGCAAGTGTGAGTTGATGGAGCCTTGCATTGTTTCCGAGAACATTGTGCAACTTGAATGGCAGAATAATTCTGCCACACGCTGATTGGTGGAATTTGGCAGGAACTCTGTGTTACAAGTGTAACTTGGAGTTACCAAATTCCACCAATTCTCCGAGTGGAATTATAATTCCTCACAAGCCTACATAATTGGTGAGTTGCAGGGGCTTCCTACTATGTCTTTCAAAATCCCCTGTCGTTCATAAACTCAATTACTGGGGCAGTTCTAGCCACTGTCTCAGGTGTGAGATTGTATGGTGGTGTTCTCACATACTTAGCATTGGGTGTAATCACTATTCAGACAGGTTCTATACCTTTGATAAGTCTGATGCCTTTCCCTGAGAAAATACCATACTTCATGTTTCACAGTGTCTCTTAAATTGGAAAGTAAGTCTTCTACTGTTCTCATTGAGAAAAACCCAACCGCTTTCCCTTATCTTGCCATTTTGAATTCAACATCCTGATCATGCATTTGGAACTCAACACCATCCAGTGTGCAGTAAGTTGTGCAATTTACCTTGTGCAAAAGATCTCTCCCTAGTAGGTTTACGGGACATGAATCATATATAATGAATTGGCAATCTTCTTCAAATGAGCACATTTTTACAGGGACTTTCTTTGACACAGAGTTAGTTTCTGTTGTCTATTTGTAATGCCTACAACTTGGATCTTCTTTTCTAAGAGGGGTAGGTCAGGGAGTCCCATTGTTCTATCAGTGGAACAGGTAGCCCTGGTGTTGATCAAAAATGAGACTTGGTCGCCATTCACTTCACCTTCTACGAATGGCCCACTCTGACCTACTTTTAAGACTACACCAAACACGCAATCTTCCATCCCTTTCAGGCACAGTCATTGTGACTGATCTGAGTTGAAGCTCTCATTCTCAAGCTTGAGGTAGTGCTGAAATGGGTTCTGATTCTAGAAAAGATTTGGGTTTACTCTTGGAACTTGATTGACAATGAACTTGGGATTAACCATGTTCTGCAGGGGCATCGGAGCTTGCAGAACTTGCCTCATTAGGGCTTGTGACTGATTTGGGTTTTGCATTTGCTGAACTGGGGCATTCTAGATTTGGGCAGGATTAGCATTTTGCATATGACCATCACCGAACACTCTATTTGGGTTCTGACAACACTCCTTCTTCCAATATCCAAGGTTATTATAATAATGACAGGGAGTTGATCGCTTCAATTTTGCAAGATCTATGCCAGAATTTGTATCAACTGGAACACCTCGACCTCTACCTTGTGGAACACCATTTCCACCTTACACTATTTGACTTCCACTCTGATAATTAACTCCTTGCATTCCACCAACATTTTCCATTTCCAGCTGATTTTGATATCCCTGTCTGTGCCAACTTCATCTGTGCAAGCATGAACTTTTCCTTCTGCTTCATCTCTTGCTCATCACTGCAGTACTTAGCATACCTCAAGATCTCATCCAATTTCTTAGTCTACCAACAAAGAGGAAATCTCGACAAGCGGTAAATCACCCTGACTAATGCAGCTTCCACTTTGTGCAATAGGGTCTACTAGCACCACTCACTATTAGTACATACACAACAATCAAAACAGGTCCCTATCTCAATTGGGAGGTCGAAGGCACCTCAAAAACCACCACCACAAAACCTAGCAGAAATTTTAAACCACAATCTTATCTTATCTTATCTTACCCAGGATCTTGGACTTCGACAATCCCAATAACAACTTCAACTGCTCAGTATCAAGCGCATGTGCACAATTACACAACTAGGTAATAGGCATCACCACAGCTCAAAACACACAACTTCAACACAACACCGTAAGCTCAACATAAACAATTGCAATGCACAATTCTATAAATACTCACCTATCCACCACTTCAAATGCCTTTGAAACTGCTAAAACCCATCAATCTTCAAAGGTGGGCCATGCTCTTTAGGGGCTGGGGCTGGGGCAAGGTCAAATCAGAATTAGATTATCTGGACTTTTCTAGCCCCTTCTCTTCTGTGACAAAACCGTCCTTCTGCTACCACTTGTTGGAGTGGGGATTCTTAAATCTCAAACGTCAGGTGTAATCGTCATTCAACCCCCGCCAGTGGTTGAATGGACCTTTTTTTTGTCAATATGGAGAAGGATCTAGGAGCAATCATTTACCTACATGCCCACATACAGTGAAGCCAATGTGACTCCACAGGAAAAGACAAAGAGAATTGTAGTGAGTTAAAAAGGGATTTATTAACAAAATGTAGTCAGGTTAAGATCATTGATAATCCAATACTTACATTTTAAGCACTGTCGTTACAATTTTAAATTCACAAAAAAAAGATACATTTACAATGAGATAGAATATAACAGGAAAAATAATTGCAGAAAGAATACTGACTATGCAAAAAGTGTGTACCTTAGAGGAAATCCTTAATCTAAATTAAGGAAGGATAGGTCAGGAAAAAGTATTTGATTAAGCAAGGAAAATAAGGTGTCAGCTTCAGAAACCAAATGAAGGTCTCTGATTAGAGAATAGGAATGCTTAGGCATGAAGCCTTTGCACTTAGGCAGTGAAGATCAGCAGAGTTGAGAAGGGTCTTCTCAGTGGAAGTCAGCAAGCATCACTGCATGCTAGTCTAAGGAACACACAACATTATTATTAAACAAAACACTAGTTGCAACATTTTTAACACGTTCTCACTCTTGAGAGCCAATCATTTTTCTTCACACTCTGGGAGCAGGTAACATCCCCTCTTTCTCAGGACCAGACAATAATCCACACATGGCTATGTCCTTGAATTGTTACACTGGACGACTGTCAGGTACCGCCAGTTCTTCCAATGGGTTGCTCTCCCATTCTGGCATCTTCTTCTCCTTCTGATGGGAACCTCACTATCAGTTGTCTAATACATAAAAAACAACTATTCACAAACTGGGAGAAGGCATCTAGAAAAACACTACATCTGTACTGTGAAGAAAACTTAACAAGCAAAACAACTGGAAAGGAAATGTGGGGGCTGCTTAGCCTTAAACGTGTATTACACAACATTCAAAGTGACATTTATATTAGGCTAACTTAAATTATACAACATGTCAACTCGGGTTCTCCTCATGATGGCTAAATATGTCCACCAGGACAAACTACATGCTTAGAGTGCACACAAATATTTAATAATGTAAGTCACATTTTGCTAATCAATGTATTAATTATGCCAATGAAAAATTACACGTTCCCAAACTCAATGACACAGACAACCAGGATCTAGAAACCAGTTAAACCCAGGCTGCAGACAGGAAAGAAGATGGAAAATCAGTTGATGAAAGGAGCAGTGGGAGCTGGTTTGAGCAAGTTTTCCTTAGTATAACTATAAAAGAGATCATCAATGCATAGCATTTACCTAACACCTGAAACCAAGACTCAACATTTTGAAATATAGTGAGTTCCAGTCAAATAACTTTATTATGATTAGACTTTGGCCCAGGGGATGGGGTTCCCGATGCCCATTTGGGGTCAGGAGGGGAGACCACATGCCCTCTCCCTTAAAAGACGTGCCCCCAGGTCCCCAAGCCAGGAGGTAGCCAGCTCCCTGATAGGGGGTTTTGCAGGGATTCTGCCCAAAAACAAAACTATGCGCAGGATTAGAGGACCTTGGTGTATAGGGACTGAGTCATCCTACCACCTTAGTACCCATGAGCCCAGGACCGACTAGCTATAGTGTCTCACTTGCTCTCCTACTCACTCACAGAGAAACAAATGATTAGACACCCCAGAACACAACACTCCCAGATCTCTCAGGAATCGTTGTAGCAAGACACACCCTTTCACTTGCACTCTTGTACTAGTCCACAATAAGATCTGACAGAGACAGGAAACAGTTTAAAATATTTATTTCAACTAACGTGCCCTAACATGCAGTATACGTGCCACAACATGCAGGAAAATGCATAGTACAAATACAGTCAGCATAGCAGCTAGTCCATAAATCATGAAGGGAGATGTCATCATGAAAAGACAATAGAGTCTAACCTCCCTTCCCTTGCTACGAAGCAGTATTATTATATATTAGAAGATCTCTGGGCTTTGTCCGCAGACCCCATACCTTAGCCTATAGATGGTAGATCTACATCATAGGTGCTGTCTCGCTCTTCTCCCTGGAAAGATCCCTCTCCAAGTGTGTGCTACCTATTCGTGTACCCTAATAAAACCAAAGTACGTTGTACAAACAACAGCTGCATTGCTATGTTTTGTCTAAGGACTAAGGCCTGGCCAGAACAAAATAACAAGGTGCATTGTTGTTCGACCTTGCTCACAATGTTCAGTCAAAATGCCAGGAACCTGCAGAGAGTGAACACAGCAACGAGCTCTCATGTGAAAACAGTCATAGAAATTATTGAAAAAATAAAGTTATGCAGTAAAGTGCACAAAGCAGCAGGCAAGCTGCAGCGCGCTCATGCTAACTTAGAGAAAACGACAATGTCCCCATGGGCCATGTGACAGGGGAGGGGCACTCGTGACCCCACTTCCCCAAGCCATTATTGCCCCGCGAATCCCATCCCTGGAGCCAAAAGAATTTATATTAGGGGGGGTGAATGACTCCTCCCCGAGCTCAAATGGGCCATGGGGACCCTATCCCATGGGGCTATACAGTAATAATAATGGAGGGATGGCATGTGCCCCCCTCCATGACCCCAAATGGGCCTCGGGAGCCCCATCCCTGGGCCAAAGTCTATTCATGGGGGAGCGAGGACGTGGCTCCTCGCCACAAGCCTTCAGAAACGCCAGGGACCCCATCCCCTGTGACCAAAAACAGGTGTTTTAGGGGAGGAGGGAGCGTGGACCCCTCCCTGAGCCCGAATGGGCTCCAGGGCTCCATTCCCTAGGGCCAAAGAATAATAATACAGGAGGGAGGCACATGGCCCGTCCCTGTGCAATAAGGGGCCCGTGGGGCATTAGAGTGTAAAAAGTATATTTCTATCTGCTTCCAATGTTAAGTTAGAACTTATTAAATAAAATAAGGTAACATAGTGTTAGTCAATAGGAGAGATAGGCCTTACAATGGTGAAGAAAAAAGTTTGAAGTTTTTGACTGTCAGGTAAGTAACATGTAAGATACATCCTACTTTTCAAATACAATCCTCTCTGCCATATGAGCCTTTACGGCCTACATTATAGGTGATTTGTAAGTATGGAAAAGGAAGTTTAGGGCCTGGCAAAATCTTTATTTTGCCAGGTTGAAAGGGCAGTCTAAAACTGCACTACAGGCTGTAGTAGCAGGCCTGAGACATGTATTAAAAGGCCACTGTTTTAACAGGCAACTTTGGTGGGTGGCACAATGAGAACTGCAGACCCACTAGTAGCATTTAATTAACACCCCACCAGCCACATTAGCTCACCCACACTCTCACTAGCACCCACCTTACACACGGAAAAGCAGCTCAGAAGATCATGCATTCTAGTTCATGCTCCAAAAGTTTGTAACAACCTCAAACTCCACATTTGGGCCTCCGCCTCCCTTCTTGAATTTTGCAAGAAGCTGAAGACCTGGTTTTTAGAATAAGTCCCTCCAAGGCCAGCCTCATACAACTGGCAAAGTACCAGGAAACCCTCACGGGTGATAATGTGCTGTAAAAAAAAAATTACATAACAACATAATTTGAAAAGACTGTAACAGAACCCACCCATTGTGATGCTTTGCCATGAGTTGTGTGGTGTTGAGGGGATATTTGTTTTGCATATGTCTTTGTATCCATACAATTTTGTTCTGTAGATTAAATGGCATAATGAATACATATTAATACATGGATACTTCCAAATTTCTTCACCTAGTGGAAGATAAGTATAATGAACTTTCCTTCAATTTTGTAAAACATTTTTGAGTGTGTGCTGCATTATGAAGCATACATATATATACTTTTAAAATGCAAGAAATAATTTAAATGGTGATTTAAGTTATCCACTGATGCAACTTAACTTTGTGGAACAACGTTTGTGAACACCTATTGTTTGGCTGTTGTTCAAAGTGGAGGTTAACAAACTGTCCCTTGACTTCAATTTTAGCGGTCCTGGGTAGAATGAGAGCAGATCCTGTATACTAGTGATCTTCAGACATAAGAGCAGCACTTCCAATGTATATTACAGAGCTCATGTAATGTTGTGAGGAGGATATTTGAAATGGCCTTTTTAGGGTGACTGCCCACTGTGGAAGCATGTAAATGCAACAAACTATTTTCATAACAAAGTAACAGTTAAAAGTAGATAGTTTTTCAGCACTTCCTTTGTGCTTTAATGTTAAGTATCACACACAGGGGCATATTCTCAAGGACTTATCGGCACTTTAGCGCCGCAAAAGTGGCGATAGATTTATCGCCCTATTCTCAAGCTGGTGCAAACTGCCGATAGCGATAGCTGCAGCAAAAAACAACGCCATGGATGAGTGCAACAACTAACGCTAATGATATGCAGAGTAGGCGTTCCAGTGCAAAAACACACGAAAACACCACTTCGCGATATTCTCAACGACCAGCCAGATCTGCGATGCGAACCAAGAACAGACGATAAGGTGCGTTAGCAGCAGGGATTTAACACCTGCCTTTTGCTGGTGTTAAGCAGGACGACTACCTGCAGTATGAAAGGGAGCCCAGCCCAGAGCCACATCTGAAGACCAACAGATGCCATGGAGCCAATGATCATGCAGCTCGGAGAACCAAGAGGGCCACAACACCCACCGCCACCACTACCAGGCCCCCCCCGGACCACCCCCCACGGATTACCACCTAGGCAGTGCAGGACAGCGGACGACCCTAAAACGCACCAGCCCCAGAGACTCAACGCCAGAGGAAGCCATTGACCAACACAGGCTCAAAAGGACAACCATCCACCGCATCCTGAGCCACATTGCCCACAGGCTGACGGTACCAACACAGCGGACAACCTAGATCCCCCCGCAGACAAAGCAGCTGGCTGTCCTGCACCTGTTGGCCCCTGGTACCTTCCAACCAACAACTGCTGGAGTCAGAGGAGTCTCACAGCCAGCCCCATCAAACTCCCTCACATATGTCATGGATGCATGTCCACAAAAGCAACGGCGGGCCCCTGTATCCGCACCACACGATAGTTCCAATTCGTAGTGTACCTGCGCAACCAACCCCAACGCCAGCCGTGCTAGACGCCTCCGTGCCCCAGACCCAAGATCGTAGTAACCGAAATGTGGGTGCGCCAGGTCATGAAGTCCAGTAGTCAACAGTAATGTAAAAACAGAAGTTTATTACAAATACACAAACAAAAAAAATGAAAAGCTCAGCCAACGCGTTCCATTCCCAACGGGGAACTTCAACAGGGCAACGTGTCTTCAGAAACCTGTGGGAAAAATGGTGACAATGGTGAAACTTCCGTATAGTCACATGCACTTGGACAAACCGGAATGCTCACAGGCATGATAAACCATGCATGAGAAGACCGTAACAGAAGTTCGTGTGGCCGTAACCGTTGTAGGAATGAAGAGGAAGGTAACGACCACACAAACTGCTGTTACGGTCACATCATGCAGGACTCATCATACCTGAAAGCATCACAGTGTGTGTCAGCTCGATACCCCTGCCCCTCACTCCCCCCACACTGCGCAGGAACATCTTGAGACCACGCAAGGGAACTACGCCATAGCTGGCATCACGCACGTGTTGGGGCAATTCACAGCACACGTGTATGACTTGTGCCCCCTGCCGACACTGCACACAACCACCGCAACAGCAACTACACGCATGCCATCACTGTGCATACAAAAGTGGACCACCGTGGCCTGTCCACCAATGTCGTCGCAAACTCCCCAGGCAGTGTGCATGATTCCCACATGTCCGCAAGTCCGCCACCAACCAGCGCTTTGAGGATGGCCCCCATGGAAATGCACTGCCCATCGGCAAGTACCAACTGAACACACCACACACCTCAACTCCACAATCCCCCAACTCACAACTGTGGGAATGCACACGTCACAAATCCACCACCAAAGTGACTACTGCGTGTGTCTCAGTCTCTGACACAACCTGTCCATAGGCCTACACACACGTGGCCGACCACCTTCAACGGGCACATTCACACTGGAGACGAGGTGGCTACGTCCCAAACCAACCCGCGCACATCACGATCATCGCATGCAGGGTCGTGTCAGCAAGGGCGGGGCCCCACCCAGCCAGGAGTCCGCAAACGTGACCGGTGGTGCCTGCGCGATCCTGTGCGCCTGCTGCACCCCAGCCCTGGTCCCCAGACTGGTCCTCCGCCCAGCGATGACTGGCCGCCCCTGCGCACCCAGGCCTCAATGCTCACCTGCTGCCACCGGCGTGTCTCCAAGAGGGCCCACCACGTGCCAGTGCATCCTCCTCAGCTGATCGCTGGATTCCACACCACAGGCCCCCAGCGCACCCTGCTGCACCGCACCGCGGAGTCATGTGTGTGCTGACTGCTGCCTTCGGCATGCACTACGGTCCAGCAGGACTCACAATTCAAATCGAACCACGATTAGCAGGACGGCTCATCGAGGCCTATGCATCATCGCAGGCTGCACACCCGCTCAGCTCTTCAGGTGCCACTAACCCTGTGCAACGCAAGTCATCATCATGTGGCGGTAGGCCCCTGCCAGCCGCAGTGCAGCGGGTGCCACTAACCCTGTGCAACGCAAGTCATCGTCACGTGGCGGTAGGCCCGTGCCAGCCGCAGTGCAGCGGGTGCCACCAACTCAGTGCACCGCAAGTCATCGTCCCGTGGCGGTAAGCCCGTGCCGGCCGCAGTGCATCGGGTGCCACTAACCCAGTGCACCACAAGTCATGGACCCTTTATGATTGGGTCTCGTGGTGCGGACGCCATCATGTCATCTCCGGCAGTGGGGAATGTGATGTGCTAGGCCCCTTTTATTGGCAGGGTCACATGTCCTGTGATGCCTGTGCTGGATCGGTGTGGTGTGGGTGTTAACCAGCCCTCAGGGAGTGGCTGTGGCATGCTGACAACTAGATCAGTGATCAGCAGATCACTACAGGGAAGACCTGGGACATGTAGCTTTGTCGTCCTCCCCTCTGAGCGTAAGCGGAGTGGACTGGCCTGGCGTATGGCAGGCCAGCGTAGGGGTGGGAACAATGAGCCCGGGGCTCTGGGCATGCTTCAGTTCTGGGCTGGACAAGGAAGTAACCGATGCTTGTGCCTCTGTTGTAGTGTCTACGCCACCCGGACCGCAATCGGCAATGTTGCACCCTGTGACTCAAGTCCCACGACATGAGCAACATGGACGTAAGGGGGAATCACTGACCCTACATTCATCCATACTCTCATACTTGAATGATCACAGACATGAAACATCTGTGCGATTCTGAATGTTTAATTCACATCCAGTGGAGTGTTGCAGCTGGAGCAGTACAGGGCCATGCAAACCCCACTTCACATTATTGGCCCGTGGAGGGACAGCCAGAGTCCTTCAGGGAATGACAAGTACATCGGAAGAGGAAGAGTTCAGTCAGCAGTCTGATCGCTGTGTCATTGTTAACCAAACAGAAAATGGCAGTCCATGTCGAGGTCCAAGGTGAGTGTCGTAGAGTGTATCGGGGGACAGTGGAAGGTGATGATGCAAAGGGCAGAACCAAGCAGAAACAGGCCATATGGCGGAGATGAATGCTACTGCCTCCTCCTTACCAGTAAGGTTGATTCACCCGCATCTTCGTCCTCTGATGTCACATGTGCCTCACACGTGGGTGGTGGTGGATTGCCTGCCGCACTGTGTGCCACTGACACATCGGGGGCCGGAGGTGGATTGCCTGCCGCACTGTGAGGCACTGACACATCAGGGGGCGGAGAGGTGGATGTAGAAGCAGCAGCAGCATTCATCTGCGCAAGGCCTTGAGGCAGCAATGCCATGACGATGTGCTGCAGGGCATGGAAGGTCCCAGCCACATCTTGCTGGTGTGCAGCCGTGGCAGCCATTCTTTCTGCCGTCATCCGCTCCATGTTCTCCATGAGCCCCCGCATGTGTCCCAACTCCCGGATGACATCGCTGGAGCCACTCTGACTGGACAGTTGTTCTTGTCTCAGTATCATGACTCCAGCGATGTCAGCCATGGATCGTTGGAGAGCATGGAGTGGACTGTGGGTGTCCGTTAGGGACTGTAAGTGGTCCCTGATGGGAATCAGACACCCATGTATGGCATCAAGTTTGGCTGCCATGAGGTCGAACCCCACCCGCACCTGATCAGCCATCTTCTTCTGGACCTCTAACACACGGCGTTGGAAGGCCATGTGTTGTTCGTGGGGGTCCTGGGAGACAGCCGGGGTAGTAGGTGCTTCCTGCTGTGTGGTCTGTGCAGGGAGTGGGGTCTCCTCGATGCAGCTGGGCTGCCCTGCTCCTGGAGGTGGGGTGCTGAAGCTGTCAATGAGGATTTGGAGGGCTTCGGTGTCGATGTTGGGGATGTCCTCATCGTCATCAGTGAAGAGTTGTTGGGGCTGCTCTGCAGGAGGTGTTGATGCTCCCTCTGCAATGTGAAGGGGAGATGCAGTGTTACATTGTGTTCACATGTATGTTGACGCATTGTACAAGTTCACATGCAGACTGCATGACAATGTACATTGTGACTGTTTAGGAGGAGCTGCCTATTTGATGCGGGACAGTGGACATTTCGTCAACATCACGGATATGTGTTTGTACTTGTGCATGGGTTGGTTGTGAGATTGGTGATGTGCGGGAAGGGCCCCCTCTGGGCACATAGTCGACGGGGGCCTACTTGCTGTTTCTAGGTGTGCTACAGTGTGCCAAGGGGATCAGGGACATGATCCAGAGTCATTGTGGGTGTGCACTGTGCTATACTTAATTGTGCATGTGTGCCATTGTGCCCATCTCCCCCGTCCCCCCAGTCCCTGGTCGTTACTCACCCTGTTGCTGTTGTGTCAGGTCATGTTGAGCAGTGTCCGGTCCCCCAACTCCTGCCACCGTCTCCACACTGATGACTGTGGACACCATTTCCTCCATCTCATCCAGCTCCTCCTGTGGCGCTGGACTCCCACCTCAAGTCTGCATTGCTGCCTTCTGGTTGTTAACAAGTTTCTGTTTGGTTTTGCGCTTCACATCATTCCAGCGCCTCTTGAGCGCTTCCATTGTCCTCCTCAGCACTCCAACTGCATTCACCTTGTCCAGGATGGACTGCCATGTTGCATTTTTTGTTGCCAATGACACAGTGGCGGTGACGAACAGTTGTTGATGGTGTTCTATCACCTCCGTGATCAGGATCCTGTTTTCCTGCGGACTGAACTGCGTCTTCCACTTCTTCTTTTCCTTGCCCTTCCCTGTCCCCGAGGTCCCAGGCTGCTCCTCCGGGGGGCTTATGGGGTTCTGGCCGTCCTCTGTACCTGCTCCGGCTGCCTCCATTGTGCTTCGCTGTAGTTTGGTTTTTGTTTGTGTTTTTTTTCCCTGCTTTTGTAGTGAGTTTTCCCGCCTGACGTGTGTGATTTGCAGGCCTGGCGCTGCTTTTCGCTGATTGTCTTATCGCGGTTGGGCCCATTGCAACATTTTTTGCGTTCGGGTTTGGATTTTCATCGCCGTCCCGGTAATGTTATCGCAGACATTTGACGCTTTATCGGGAGACTATCGCATGTTACCGCCGTGTTGAAAATACGACGTTAACACAGAGTTATTTTCCCGCGATAGACGGCGATATGAAAACTTGCGTTAACCTATTTTGGCGATGTTTATCGCACGTTCTTGAGAATATCCCCCACAGTCTCTCTCTCTCTCTCTCTCATTATACACTACATAGAAAAAGCTTTACATCCATCGACAGAGATCACTGGGCTCACACATAGGTGCTGCTATGGTAAAGGGCAAAACATACCAGATTTTACAGAAAAGATATTTGTGTGTCAAAAATCAATACCGATGTGAATTGATGCTGGAAGACTGTGGGCCTGATTTAGATCTTGGTGGGACTACTGCCGTCCCTCTGTGGCGGCGGTTCCAAGTACTCTGTTGACGAGAAGGTATTCTGCCAGCCATATTTAAATGTGTGTTGTCTGAACCACCACCCCAGCGGTCTCCCCTCCTAGCTAATAGTAGTCCGTCGCTGTCAAGCAGGCTGTATTGTGCTGAGCCTATTTAGATGTTCCCGTTGTGCTGGCAGTGTCCTAGCAGTGGTTTGATGAATGAGTGAGTCCCTGGTGGAGTGAAGACTGGTAAGTACTACTTATTAATGTGTCAATACACATATGTGTCATGTTTGCATCCAAAACATATGTAGGCAATGTGTTATGGCCCTTTGTGTTGCATATTGCATGTCACGTACACAATATACATACACTATTGAATGCATGCCCACAGACACCACAAGCACAACACTCACAACCATCACACAACACTAATTTTTTTTTAAGTGCCAATACAAGTGTGTTCAATTTAGGAAAAGGAACACTGCTGCATTACACCTAAGAAAAATATTGCAAGTAAGAGCAATGCAAAAGATACACAAGACTACAGCAATTGTTAACACATGAATCATTGTAGGACAACTGTGCAAGTAGCTTATCTTAGATCCTGGCGACAATGGAGTCATTTGGCGTTGTGGTGGAGTTGGAGCAGCAAAGGAGGTACCTGGACGATGGGGTATAAGATGGAAGAGGAAATCAGGAAAAAGGTAAGTTTTTACCTAATTTCCATTGATTTCGCCACCTCCAAATAGGAGGTATTTCCACCACAGTTTCCTCAATGGAAAGGCACATCATAATTAGCTTGGTGAAATCCTTGGCTGGACTACCGACGCCAGCTGCTTCTGCCTATCGTGCCGTTGATGCCGGTGAAGATTCCTTGCTGAGTTTGTGGGACACTAGTGGTCTTTCGCCCATAAACCCGCCAACATCTAAATGGGGCTGGTGGACCATCAAGTCGACGGATGGTGAATCCGTCGAAAAAGCGTTGGTAGGATATTTACCGCCAAGATCTAAATCAGGCCCTATATTTAGAATGGGAGGAAGCCACATATGTGAAGTGCATCTGACTGTGAAAGGGGATGATTCATTGGACGTCACAGAGGGGCTGATGAAAGGCACCTGGCCATCATGTAAAGGTAAGTAAACAACCTATCAACACGCAAGCACATTTTTATTGTCCTATGAGAAGTTTACCCCTCACAGTGAAGGCGACCTCATTAGGCAAGTGAATGTGGAATAATGTTACCTCAAAGCCTTTCAAATGTAATTTGAGTTGAAACAAATCTAATTAAAAAAAAATTATAACAAACAAAAGATGACTACAATATTATTAATTATTTAAAAAACTTTAAATAATCTTTTAAAGAGAATAAGTACATACATTTATTATTGTAAGTTAAGATGATGTAATTACGTGTTAAAGTTTGACATCGGCTACTGTTTGTAAATTCTAAACTCAAGTGAGAATTGTTGTAGTGTAAGTAAATAAAAATTATAAAACTTACACATGTCCTAATATTGCATAGCAGACACTCTGCACTATGGTCATTATGTTATGTACAATATTATTCACTTGTGAACATGAAACAAAATGTGTATTTTGTGAGTGCAAAATAAAAGATCTGACTTTTACAACAGACTGATTACTTAAACATGATGTTGTATTTGCTGTGTCACTGCAGCGGGTGGCACAATGTATTTTGAAAAAATAGTCACATATATATTTGAAGGCATTTTTACAGTTACTTATCTATAATATACTATAAAATAGATTATAAATGTGACAATGATATGCATAACAAATTATAAATATTTAGGGCCCGATTCCGATCTCGGTTGGAAAGCAAACCGAACGACTCGTGTCCAGAATGCTTTCCGTACGACTCGTGTCAGGGGAGTCCAACCGAACAAGTACGATGCGTTTGAATGCATCCGGATACGATTCGATCGGACTCCCATTGACTTCAATGGGAGCCCGTGTACCGAATGCGAGTTCCTCTCTGGATGTTAAAACTAGAGGTCAACATGCCGTTTAAAAGGATCCTGGCAGAGGCCCCTTGATAGCAGTTCCTCAAAGTTTGAATGAAGATGGGGCCAAAGCCCATTACCTCTAATACCTCCCAGAGGTACACCCAGCAGACCCTGTCAAAGGCCTTGGCTGCGTCTAAGGCCACTATGGCCAACGGGTCAGATTTTCCAATGGCCAAGTCACTATTGCCTATTAACAATTGTGTCTGTTCCTGGATGAACCTCCCTGTTACAAAGCCCTTCTGGTCAATATGAACCAGGTTTGGGGCCAGTTTAGCCAATCTCCCCGCCAAAATACCCATAAAGATCTTATAATCGGCATTCAGCAGGGAGATTGGACGATAAGAATCGGCTTTTAAAGGATCCTTACCAGACTTTAAAATCAATACAATAGTAGCCTCCTTCCAGGACTTAGGGACTTTACCTGTAAGACAGTATACTGAGTCGAAAGTAGTGCTCAGTGCTGGAGTCAATTCCTCTGTTAGAAGTTTATAAACTTCATTGAGGAGTGCATCCATACCTGATGCCTTTTTATTTTTACATTTTTTTATTTGACCTTTGATCTCCTCGAAAGTAATAGGAGCATCTAAGATGTCACGACACTCTTCTGTACGAGTTGGTAGAGATTTACTCCTCAACCATGTTTGTATATGACCAATGGACGGGGTCAAATCTTCTTTATAAAGATCTGAAAAAAGGGAAAGCAGGCAGGTTTGCATATCCTCAACATTGCTTGACTTATCCCCACTGCTGTTTATTATCAGTTCATTTATATTATTCTTAGAGCGGTCCACTCTTGCTTTCCAGGCCAATAGGGCACCAGCTTTCTCCCCATACTCAAAATTTTGCATGCTCTTAGTGAGCCACTGTGCCTTACACTTTTGATCTAATTTACCCCTGTACTCTTGCCTGGCACAGTCCAGGTCACCCTGGATTTGTGTCAGTTTTCCTGGATTCCCATAGCTAAATCTATTCCTTTCATTCTCTAAGTGGAGAATTCTCTCCTCAATATCATGGAGCGCCCGGGCCTCGGCTCTATTCTTAGGTTGTAACTTGCAAATATATGTCGAATCATCGACATTAGGGCCATAGAACGATGCACAGACTAGCTCCACACCTCCAAAATCCAGCTGCGCTATTACCCACCTCCCAGTCTGATCCGTCTGCACTGATTTAATGGAACAGGAGACCCCATGCTTGATCAAAATTGCAACACCTCTACTATTAATCGTCTGTTGTGAAGTGCAGTAACATTTTATCCAGGAAACTTTAGAGAAGGTAGAGCGACTTTCTAGAAAACTTAAGTGTATTTCCTGTATAATACAAATCTGGGCGAGGGAAAGTTCTAAGTATTTCAGAATTAATCTTTGCCTACGAGGGCATCTTAATCCATTAACATTCCAAGAGATAAATGTGACCTTGTTATCTTTTAATAAAGTTCCTGCCATTCAAATTGCGGACCACTGGACCACGGAGGAGGAACATGGCGGCCGCTAGCTAAACGGCCGCGGTCCGCTCCCCCGGGGTAGTTTTAATGGGTCTCGCTGCAAGGATTCCGTCTTTTTTTTATTGATTAGGTTACCCTCACCCCCCTTCACTCGTAGAATATTAAAACCTCTGAGCACGTACCTTTGGAGGATATGCGGGGCGAGCTTCCTTCTCTGTGCCCCGCGGATGCGGGCCGGGACGCCTGCGGGGGTGACGGCGTGGCCAGCGGGTGGTGTTGGGAGGCGGCGGCGTGGAGGCGCTGGAGGCGGGATTTGGCTCAGTTTCGGCTCCGGGTCGTCGGAGGCAGAGCCAGCACTTGTTCTGGTGTGAACTCGAGTTGTGGGGTCCGAGTGGAGTGGAAGGCAGAATCTGACGCCCAGGTAGGGAGCCGGGGTCGGCGCTATATCCTCCGCGAAGAAGTTTGTGAGGACGAAGGTAAGAGGCACCTTTTTCTGTCTGGGAACGCTAATGGCAATGTGCTCCCCCTCACAGAGATGGCTATTATAATCACTAAGCTACATACAGAGGAGTTTTTTTTTAACTGTATGGAGACAAGGGGGATAAGTGAGAAAGCGACAGTGGAAGCCTCACCACCCCAAATAAATAGATATACTTTGCGGGCAAGAGTAGCGCACACCTCCAATAACGTCGATATTACTAAGCCTATTTTTCCTCCACGTGTCTCCCCCCCCATCTTTGAAGTAAAAACATCAGTAAAACAACGTAAGCAGAGAGCGGTCATGAAGGACGACGGTGCTGTCTTAAAGGGGGAAGAGGCTGGTAAGAGGAAAGGCAGAGGTAGAGGCAAGAAGATATCACCCCAAAAAGTGAAAATTACTCCCTCACTGTAAGTTATGTCTACCTCAACTGCCCTAACTACTCCTGCATGTGATCCCGCAAAGAGCAGGGGTCAAGAACTTCCTTTGGCAGCTGTACAGAGCTCTCTGAATCTGCCGGTGGTGAGCTTAAGTAATACTCAGAAGAAAATAAGTATAGCGCTTGAAGGAGCGCCTGAAGGAGCGTGTAGTGCCCAGGAGGGGCAAAGTAATCAATGTCTCTTGGAAGATCCAGTAGTAGGTTTAAATGATGCTCTAGATATACATCCCGCAGTGAGCCTCTCAAATAGATATTCTGTTCTGGCAACCCATGGCTATGTGGAAGCACCGCAGAGTGCCCTGAAACCCATAGATGATCATGAGACTACAGACCCCACTACAGACCCCACGACACGTTCCTTGATAGACATATTACTCGCCCTAAAGGACGAAATGACGAGCAGATTCACTGTCTCGGAGACGAATCAAGCGGAGTTGGCCAGCAGATTTTTGGTTTCAGAAGTAAATCAGGAAGCCATACAAGCCTCTTGTGAAGTGTTGGCTAAGAGATTGGATGATGTCACGTTAAGAACAGAAGCGATTGAGTTGGAAATTCCTAAAATTAAAGAAATTATGTCTACTACCTCTGTGGAAATGGCTAAAATATCGGCCCAGAATAAAGAACTAAAGGAAGACCTCGAACGTCTGGAAAACCACTCAAGGAAGAACAATTTAAGACCCCTGAATGTACCTGAAGGGGCACATCGGGTGGGGAGCAGTGGGAAAAATAAAATAAAAAAAACCTCATCTCACCTAATTCTATGGGAGGTCCGTCTTGTTGGCGTTGAATACAGGTTAACATTACTCTTCAAATTTCACACTAACAACATATAAGAAAATTCATTGGATACATGGAGACACAATTAGGAATGAAATGTTCATATTTCATTATTGAGACTACAAAACATAACTATTATTCAAATGTAACATCAAAATAACCACTATAATGGAAGCAGTGATAACACATTGAGGAAGTTTTAACCATTTTATATTTTTATTATAATGATGCGCAATCTAGTGAATTGACATCTTACTTTTTGTACACATTTAACACAAACATTTAGTCAAAGAATTTGGATAAGACAAACATCTCAACCAATTGGTTTCACCTCCTACGGCCTTCAGTGGGATCATGAACCATTTCTTGAAACTCATCTTCATCTGTTAATGGCACCTCTTTATCAGCTTCAGATAATAAATTTGACTGGATCGAAATGTTATGCAGCACAGCTTAGATCTCAACGGTTTTCCACACCATTGGTGGACTGTATTGCTGTCTCCTTTCTGACATGGCCAAACATCTAAATCTTGATTTGACGATCCCAAATGCCTGCTCAACTACATTTCACATTTTCGCCAAACATGCATTGAATCTCTTTTGCCCATCAGTCTGTGGTTGAAAAAATCATCCAGGGCTGAAGGAAATATCCTTGATTACCTTATTTAAAATAATAATATTAATGATCATAAAGCAATTCACAGAAAGAAAAACGATTAAAATGTTCAGAAATAAAAACTGCAATCTGAAATACGTTTAGTTTCTAATAATTAAATCCAATGTCAAACAACAGTTATGGTTGTCTAAAAAACAAACAAATATGATTGTTAATAGAGTTATAATGCACATTAAAGTCAGACATTTAAGGATTCATTTAAATAAAATATGTATAATAATCATTACATTATACTTAGGATTTGTCACATTAAATAAAACAATAAGCTTTTGTCAACGTAAGAAAAACGTTTTTAAAACATTTAGAACTAAAATATCTAATCTATCCATCCGTTATGGTTTAACATAGGATATACACCAATAGAAAAATTGTTGTGGGAGAATTGACTGTTGTTGTTAATAACTACACTAATAAAATATGATTCACATGTTTAAGTAAATGAATACACAAACAGAACACATAACCCTGCCTGACATTAGGCATTACATGGGTGGAGCATGGCCATTCTTGTTCATCCAGCCATGGATTGTGACACTAAAGCTGAATTATTAACAAATAAAATTAACAAATGAAATAATGGATTAACATATTAATTTAACACATCCCAACCGTTGAATCATAAAAATACATATTTTACTTTATATCATTGTTACTTCCTGTTTGCAGTAGTGTTCCATTGAAGAGTGCATATATAAAAATGAAGAATTAAGATGACTTTAATTAAGGTATTTTGTATGCAAGATATCAGCCCAAACATATTTTGAGGATAACGATGGTACCCTTGCATTGCAGGAAAACGTTGCCTGGATTGTTGCTAAGAAGCCACAAGTGCACCATCCCTGAAATAAGGGCCTGATTTCATTTTTGACAGATGGCTCACCATTCTACCATGCAGATGGAGTAAATTACTCTATCCCGATGGTGGAGGGACCGTCCGACAAATTTATAAAGCATTAGCAGGAACTGCCATCACGGTGGTTCCTATCAATACATATTGCTGTTTGATGCAGGGCTACACCAACATAATGCAACTCTGCACTAAACAGTATTTTTTTTCCAAAAATAAAACACCGAACGGGGTTTTCTTTTTGACAATAAAAAAAGTAATGCTCTCCTAGAAGCATTATTTGGTTTTTACTGTCCCTCACCGCCGGCTTTTGCATAGTGGTGATGGAGAGTAAAAAAATGGTTACATGTCTGCCCATTCTGATTGGGTGGGAGGACATATAGCCATTTCTCCAATGGCCTTTACTCCATTAGGTCATCTGAGAGGTTTTGCTATGGCAGCTACAAAGTAGTCACCGCTGTAGCATATTATTTTGGTGGTGTGTATCCTCCATCACTCTTGCGATGGAGTATACATCCCACCAACATATGAATAAGCCCCTAAATTACAAAGGATATTTTGTAATTTTGGAGCCTTAATCTCTCGCACATTGTTCAAACACTGCACAGAAAGCTAACATTCAGAATTGCTTAACTTAAAAGATTTTTTATAATCAGCGGAAGTAATTGAAAAATTATAAACAATATATAAAAATTAACATTTTTTTAAAACATCTAAAAATAATGTAGAGAAATTTAGTAAAATTTTAAAGTGACAATATTATTGAAATAAGTAAATAAACAAAGTTTGAACATAAACATTAACATTCTTACCTATGAGGAGGGAGTTTCCATAAAAGCCATCCATAAAAACACTGTTTAATCATACCGTGTCATAATATGTATGAATCATGTGCACTTCCAGGATACTTGGCTGCTACATTTGTAAATTTCTCTTTACAATAAAAAATAGCATGCACATTAATCGAATAGGTGTGCTTGACATTACGAAAGATGTGTGCTTTTGCTTCAGGTGGCACCAGCTGAACATGCGTGCAGTCAATAACTCCCAAACCATTAGGAAAATGTGCTATTTCAAAGAAACTATGCTTGGTCTTAAATTGATCTTGCCTCGAATTAAGAAAGTAAAGACAATGAGGAGTTATTGTCTTGATGGCAGCAAGGACAGTTGGCAGAAAAGTTGAAAAAGCACCTTGTAAAATACCTGCCAACCTAGCGGAAGTGCTCTGAAAGGATTCAGATGCCACCACATTAAGTTCTGTCAACAATTTAAAATGTGATAAGATGGCATAGTAATGAGCTGTTGATGATTGCAGACTTATAGCAATATTCTGCAGTAACTCCAAGATGTTCTCCTTCTTCAAGCTAACTAACTGGATCACATCCTCCTCCCTCAGATCAATGAGGGAGATCCTTTGTCAAAATATTCTCTTCTTATTCCTTCTCTGTCAAAGCATTGATGCAAACGATGGCTCACTCTGATAAAAATGAAGGCCTTGGCTAAAAATTGCTTGCAAATGACATATAGGTCCTATTTCCGTATATAAGGTGGTCATTGCATGTCTACCTTGCGCCTGCGAGTGCCATCCATAGTGTGGGAGCTGAACCTCAATATTCAAATGCACCTCAAAGTTTACCTCCTGTGATTCCACTCCAGTACCCTTGATCTTGCAATAAGAGTCACCAGCCTCCTTAACATAAGGTCCAACAAAATTGGCAGATTAATAAAATAACTGGGTTGACTCAATTACTGAGTTCAATATCAGGGGAAAAGTTGATGGATTTTATTACAAACATTTCAAATTAAGCATTACAGAGCAAATGCAAAATATATGGCGTGAAGGCTGAGATGCAGAGTACACAGTCAGCTATCAGAATTATTCTAACCCCAATAAGCAGATAAAATCATAAACTGCGGGCCATATTAGCAAAAACAGGCGATATTTATCGCTAACATAATTTAGCGCGATTAATTTTAACGCTACAGATCGCCAGATTTTATCGCCAGCTTAGCGACGTATTAGCAACACGTCGCTAAGCGTCGTTAGCAACAATACCAAGCGGAAAGTGCGGGCGTTAAAATCTCCGTGACGGCGATAAAATAACGCACGCCAACGTGAAAAAAGCAGCGATGAGCCAATCAGCGATAATTTCCGCCCGCTAATAGGCACCAGCCTTGATTTTAGCGCGCTTAACGCGAGAAAAGAAATAAAAACGCCCGCAAAGCAGAAAAAAAAAAAAAAAACATGGATCAGCTTTGTGGAGACATGGAGCAAGCGGGGACCAGTGCAGAGGCCAGGAACAACAACACCAACACCCAGGAGGGCCAGGCAGAGACCCATGTCAAGGCCAAGAGGAAGAGGAACCCCAAGTTCAGTCCAATGGAGAACCAGGTCCTTGTTGAAGAGGTGACCAAACATCAACAGGAACTCTTTGTGAGTTCCACTGTGACCATGGCAAGGAAAAAAGAGATATGGCAGGGCATCGTGTCCAAGGTGAATGCTGGCGGAGAGAGGAGGAGGACAGTGGACGAGTGCAAGAAGCGTTGGCATGACACTAAGCAGAAGACCAAGAAGAAGCTGGCATCCAACCTCAGCGCAGCAAGGCAGACTGGAGGTGGTGGCCCAGCTCCACAGCAGGACCTGGATGAGCTGGAGGAGCAGGTGTCCCATGTCATCAGTGAGGAGAGTGTTGTCGGAGTTGTGGGCCAGGATAGCGCAGAAGTGGAACAGACACAACAACACCAGGGTGAGCATCAAATGGGGACAGGGGGAAGGGGGTGGACGGGTACAGTGGCACCCATGTACCATGAACACAAAATTAGTGTGCATCCACATGTAGTGTGGAACATGTTTTGGATACCCCTGTGCATGGTGGCATAGGGACACAATAACGGGCAACTTTAGCAACACTGGCATTAACATAATTGGCACCTCAGTGGAAGTAAAATGCCGCTAAAGTGTTGACAATGGGCATGCAAATATGCCCCTGAGAATTCCAATTGAAGACAATGTCCTGGTGTGAACATGGTCCTCCATTGGAAATCTCAAGAGCATAGTAGCAATCCCATTATCACCACTTTAGCGACATCACACTGCCGCAAAAGAGCCGACAATGTTAACGCTGGTCTTGCCAGTATGCCCCGCTATTCAAAAATAGAACATCAGACAACACACAGGGGCATAGAATCAAGAACAGCTTTTCAAATACCGTCGCTTAAGCGGCTGGCAACTGTTGCAAAAGTGACAACAATGTGCAAGATAATATGCCTTGAGAATCCCAATACAAGACCATGTTCCGGTGTGAACCTGGTCATCCATCGGAATACCCAAGGGCATATTTGCAAGCCCAACATTGCCACTAAACAACAGTTCCCTGCTGCCAAAGTGCCGGTAAGCATAACGCCATCCCTGATAATCTACCCCCCAGGGCCATAGGAACAGTAAGGACGCCAATATCATTGGCCCTGTAGTGGCAGGAACCTGATGACAAAGCAGTATTAAGTGTCATGACAATATGAGCCAAAAGAACCATGAACCAGACCAGGTGCACAACAGCACCTTGCATGCCATGACGTTACGACAGGGCACATCATCATGGCCCCTGTGCCGTTGAAGCAGCTGTCCCCTGCCACAAAAGCTACAGCATTGTTGGCCACATAACACATGAAAATGACCATAGGGGCACATCAGCAAGAAGCATGTAGAAGTTATCACTGTGTAAGTGGCAGGAAAGTGTCGCTAAAGCCGCGAGAATGTGCTTACGAATATGCGCCATGGAATACCAATTGAAGTCCCGGTCAGATGTCCTGCACATCTAACCTGGCCTTCCATTGGAATTCCATAAGACATATTAGTAAGCCCATTATCGCCCCTCTTAGCGGCACTTCCCTGCTGCTAACATGGTGATGATTTCAACAAGCTATTTGCCAATATGCCCCATAGTGTGAGGCAGCCAGATCAAAATGTGCACAGAACTGTTGGTTTGCCAAATTCCCTCCTACGATGGCGGCAAGGGGATGACGCACCTGTACTTGTACTACCAGGTGGTACGCCTCCCAGTAGTCCCCGACTGGTTCAACGGGGGCTGGTCGGACCCAGCCTATAGGCTCGAACTGAGCAAATTGGGGCTCATGGACATCCAAGCCATGTTGTATGGGGAGCCCATTCCGTCCCGATTACCTGATGTGACACGCTCTGTGTTGTTAGCTTGGCGGGCCTCGCTCCGTCATACTGGGTGGACCGGGAAGCTGACCCAGTGTACTCCTCTTTGGCAGGGGGCTTGGCTCCGGGAGGTCAGTGGACTGCGGGGGTTCAAAACTTGGGACCTTATTGGCATCTCCCAGCTAGGGGACGTATGGGCAGGGGACCATATGTTGTCCTTCCAGGAACTCCAAACGCGCTATTCCCTACACTCATCCCAGTTCTATAAATATTTGCAGTTGAGACATGCCCTCCACATACACACTATGGGCGACATGAGGCTCCCAACTACAGCCCCATTGAGGCTCAGACGACGATGGGTGTCTTGGGGAGGGGGGGGTCTCCCGCATTTACCGTACTCTAATTAACAACACTCCCACAAACCTGGACAAGCTGAGAGATCAATGGGTGGAATGGGTGGGCCCCCTCGACGAGGTGGATTTGCGAGATGCCCTTATGGCCCCCAGAATAGTCACTGTCTCCGCCACACTCAAGTTGATCCAGTTGTATTACCTACACGTTGCTTACCTCACTCCCCTGCGTCTGCATCGAGCGGGTTTGCGCCCAGATGCGTCATGCGCAAGATGTAACCATACCCCGGCCGACTTCTTCCATATGGTTTGGCTATGCCCCCGTCTGGGGCAGTTCTGGGGATCCATTGAAGTGGAGCTAACGGAGGTATTAGGGTGGGAGGTGCCTCACGACCCTCGGCACTCCTTGCTGGGTATTACGGATGGGCTGGATGGGTCCAGGAGTGAAAAGTAATTTCACAACACAGCTATGATGGTAGCCAAGTGGGACATTGCGGCGGGCTGGATAAGCCCTGACCCACCTATCCTGGAGAGGTGGTGAAGAGGGGTAGACTGGTGTGCGACCCAAGTAAACGCCCTGTACAAAGCAAAGGGGTGCATCAAGAAATACCGCAAAGTGTGGGGGAAGTGGTTGGGGAATGTGGAGGGTCCAGATTAACCTGACTCCAAACGCTGCCAACGTAATTTAATGGGGAGCATGATTGGGGGGTATAATGCTTATGTAATGAACTCATACTTGTGACTTCCGTGCCTTGGTTGATTGTTAATATGTTTTAAAAACAATAAAACTTGCATATAAAAAAAAAAAATGTGCACAGAAAATCTCACACAAACCTAGTCCAAGTACAATGTCAGAGCACCCCATATGTGCAGTTGTAAACCACACAGTCGCACAACTACTTGACATGTGGCTGAGTACCCAAATGGCCCCCTTGCCACAACACCACACACATATGAATAGCCTGCACAAGTACACATGTCACTCGGATGCCATGTTGTGGATGTGCTGTGAATGTCTGTGCTCATGTGCATGAACAGGCATGCTTCCACCAACGTCAGTACACTGCCAGCATTGCCCACATGTGTCTGAGTAGTGTCCAAGCTGGTGCCTGCTTTGCCAGCTTGACACATGCACACAAGCACATACCTGCAGAGCACACAAGCAAATATGGCCAATGCTGCTGGTGTGCTGATGGAGGATGTGGCATGCCCAAGTGTGCACATGAGCATTAACATCAACACTGCATCCACATTGTGGTGTCAGAGTTGCATGTGTCTGTGTGCAGCCAAATACAATATGTGTGTGGTGATGTCCACAATATACAAATAACACAACACCTGCATTCCCATGCAATGTGCCTCCTTGCCTGTCCATAAGATGTGGTGAAAGATTAGCAAGAACGCTGACCCAATCATCCCCGCCTGGCCAGCTGGAAACTGTTTGTGCAATGGTGGCAAGAGGTGCCATGAAATCCCACAGAAAAGTCCATCCTAAGTCCAGTCCCCTGTGTGACCCCAGGCACATGTGAGAGTTACACCGTGGCACATTATCTAGCCCCTCATAGTTGCCCATGACCCCAAGGGGTCATAAGTACATCGCAGTTCAAGACAAAATGGCCCACACTGCACACATCTGCCACACAGGATACAGCATCCAACATAACCCACAAAGTCACTTGACAGTCACACCCTCATGTGCCATACAACATCATCACACGGCAAGCAAACTGTGTCACTTAAGTAAAATGCAGGGGCACATCAGCATGAATGGCATTTAACTAATCGCAGGGTCAGCGTAAGCAAACTTGCACTAAAGCTGCTAAAATGGGCTCACACACATACCCGTGAGAATTCCAATAGAAGCCCAGGGTCTGGTGTAAAGCTGGGCTCACATTGGAATTTTCAAGGGCACATTGGCAAGTCCATCATCGCTGCATCAGTGCAAGTTTCCATCCGCGAAAAAGGGGAATATTGTAACGCCGTACTTGCCAATATGCAACATCATTCTCAATCCACAGAACTCAAAGGCCCAACAAGGCAAATGCGATACGGGCTGACAAACCAAGCAGTGTGTGCCACCAGCATGCAATGCAGTGCATATACAGACAGATCAGGGCCCACCAACAATGACTACTCCGTGTGGAAAAGTGCAGAACTCACATAAATGAACAGAACACACATATTGGGAGGCCTCAATGAAAACACTGTCCCACTACTCCTGTCACAATAGTAAACTGTAGCACATAGTAGCAAGAAGCAACACAAAACAACTGCTGCGTATGTGGCTGGAATCGCCAAAAAATAAGTCATGAGGGGCAGCATTACATGCGCAATAGGATAGAAATAGCAGACCAGGGACACATTAGCAAGAACAGCGCTAGAAGTGTCGCTGCGTCAGCAGCAGGAAACAGCCTCTAAACAGCAAAAATGGGCTTGTCAATATGTGCATGAGAGTTCCAATGGAAGCCCAAGGTGCATAACAACATGAACGGCGTTAAATCCATCACTGCTTTGGCAGCAGCATTCTGATGCAAAAGAAGCAATGATGGTCTTGTCAATATGCCCTTCAGAATTCCAATAGAAGGCTGGGTTCTGGTGTGAACCTTGCCTGACATTGGAATCCTCAAGCGCACATTTGCAAGAACACCTTAGTCACTGCTGCATCAGTACCATGCCACTAAAGTGGTGACAAATCTAACACCGTTCCAGCCAACATGCACCCAGGCCCCCCATTGGAATTCTGAAGGACACATCGTCATGCCCATCATTGCTGCTCCCGCTCCAGTACCATGCAGCAAAATTGGCAAAACCAATTACCTCTCACATGCCAATATGCCCACTGTTGAGATGTACAGGACATCTAACCTGGCCTCACATAGGAAGTCTATTGCACATATCATGATGCACCATATCGCCGTGGTCGTTGCCATATGCTGTGGCCAAAGCTGTGACATGATCATTGTGCGTCCTGCCAATATGGCCCTGTGAGACCATCATGTACCACTACATCTACACAGAAGCAACCCCATCTAAATCAAAACCATCTTGCAATTAAAAGGACTCCCCTCAAACACAGTATGACTGTACACTGTTCTGCTGTTTGCTAGTAAATTCATTCAATGCTACATTGTACATGACAAACACTGTTAAACACTTTCTCCTCTATCACATTGCAGAGGGAGAGACAGCACCCCCTGGACAGCAGCCTGGCCCAAACCCCACTGATGACGAGGACGGGTACACCACCATAGATGAGGAAGCCCTGCAACGCCTGCTTGACGCCATCATCCCCTCACCTCCAGGAGCAGGGCAACCCAGCACCATTGCGCCAACCCCACCCCCTGTACAAACCAACATGCAGCATGCACCTCCTGCCACAGCTACCTCCCAGGAGCCTGATGCCACTACCCTGGCCTTCCAACGCCAGGTAGTAGAGATCCAGCGGGAGGTGGCGGAACAGGTGCGGGTGGGGTTTGAGCACCTGGCAGACACACTTGAGGCCATACGTGGGTGTCTCAGTCCCATTCGGGACTGCATGCAGAAGTTCGCAGACACCCACAGCCCCTTCAATGCTCTCCAACGGTCCATGGCTGACATCGCTGGAGTCATGCTCCTGAGACAACAAGCATTGTCAACTCAGAGTGGCTCCAGCAGTGCCAGCCAGGATCTGGCCAACATCTGCAGGTGCATGGAGAGCATGGAGCGGATGCAGGCCCAAGACATAGCTGCCAGGGCTACCCACAGGCGCGAGGTTGCTGGGATCTACCATGCCCTGCACCAGCTCATCGCCTCCTCACTGCCGCAAGGTTTGGCGCAGATGGCTGCTGCTGCTGCCTCCACATCCTCATCTCCACCACCTGATGTGTCAGTGCCTCACAGTGCTGCACCCACAGTACCATCACAAACATGTGAGGCACATGACACATCAGATGATGAAGATGAGGATGACAGTGCATGTTTGCAGAGGAGAAAGCGGTAGCATCCATCTGTGTCAAGAGGGCAGTTTCTTCCTTGGTGCTGTGCACAGTCTCATGCCACGCTTCAACTCTTCCCACCTACTTCCACTGTCCCCCAGTACCACCTTGGACGCCCCCATGGACTGCCATATCTCTTCGTTCCTTGCCGATGCCACTTCAAACAGCCTGTGGACTGAACAATACCTCCTCTCTTGGACCTCTTACCACCATTTGTCTCTGTCTGGCCCTCCAATGGGCACACATGATATGTGTGAATGTCTGGCCATGCACTGGTCCTGTTCCCCAACACCATTGCAAATAAACCTTACAAGTTACACGTTTGTGTGTTATGTTTTCAAATGCTAACATCAAAGTAATGGGAAAGTCTTGGACAATGAGTCACCTAGAAGGGACACCAAGGTAATTACTAGCAGTGTACATGTTTGAACAGGTACAGAAATGATGAGATATGGGGCTGCATGTGTGAACTGGTGGTGCCCCAAGTGGACGTACACAACGACGTAGCAATTTACCCATCTAGGAGCATGTCACATCAGCCCAAATCCTGTAGCCGTACATGTCCAAATCAGTTGCTGTCCACGGGTTGTGTCACCCTTAACACCAGTAAAGTGACATGTCTTGTCACACATAATCACACATTACCTGCTGGACTCACCCTGTTGGTATTGTGCAAATTGCACGTCACATTCCAATAGTCAGGACAGCACATCCACATTGATGGAGACATGGAAGGGCACATTTCTACCACACACATATGTCAAAACATTGTCTGCTGCAATGCAGTAGAGTGGCACATGGGGACATAAAATAAGCTGCAAGCCGTCAGCCAGCCCCCCCCTTACCCATACAATTGCAACACATACTTCACCTCTCACATGCAGTGACCACTCCCACTGTATTGGGCAATGTGTCTAGTGCTGTATTTGCCACTGCAACCAGCACATGGTCCAATGCACGACAACATTTCAAGTGTGGCATCTGCATTTCTCATAGGCCAGAGTCACAGCAGGTACAAGTTGCCATTACACTGTCACCACAGGGAGCAATGCTAAATTTACCCCTAGTGTGCATCAGAACAGTGTGCCACAAGCCAAACGACATGTAGGAGAATGTCAAAACATCACTATTCCAGTGATTCACCGTAGTGATGTTGGAGATGTAAACACTGTGAAGCAGAAAGCACCACTCCCACATCCACTGTGTCATTGACGACAATTGTGAACACCTCATTTAGTAGCTGAATAAATCTGTAAAGCAGGATACTGCAGTGCCATGTCCTGTACACAATGCACACAGATGACAAACAAATCATTGATGGTCCTGGGAGTGAGAAGACAATCAATGTCAATTACCTAGTTCAGGAACCGGCCACACTGGCACCATGTGGTAAGTGTGGCCATGTCAGTGCAATGTAGATGGACTCTGTGCCAGGAGTCTCCGACATGCGGGTATGTGATGGAATCCCCTGAACTATGCACAGCCTTCAATCTCTGTCATGGATGATAGTAGCTAACTGAATTCACCTGCCATGGAATAACATCAGGAGAATATTAAAAATACCCACATGTGCAGTTGCAAGAAGTGCGTCACACAGTCAATGTTGCACGTCACAGATTACTGGCCCTACATGAGGAATCAATTTCACATGTACTCCCTGGCATCCAAGCAAGCTCAGTGAGCTCACATCTAAGGCATGTATCACTAATCCTCACTGACAGATGACATGTCATGTGCATACTCTGCAATTTGGGTACATAGTCCAGTGATGGCAAAAGGTAGCATACAATGGCCTGAGCCACACTGTACAGCCCCATCCCTGACACAAGTCCAAGCAGCTCTTAAAATAACGCAAAGTATTTATTAAAACAGTATGAAAAATTCTCATTCCTATAAAACAGACTAATTCCAAAGAACACCCTACTCACATCTAAAATGAATAATTTAACTTAACTTCCCTAAACTACCTACCCTAACTAATCCTAAACACGCAACAACACATCGTAGACATCAACCCCCCTCCCACCCTTAAGGCACATCACGAGACGGGACAAAGACATCTAACCTATACATAGACTAACTAAACATGTATCCTACACAACCATATATAATCTTTTGTATTCTTGGAAATAAGAACACTAAAAACATCAACCCCACACCCAAAGGAAAAGGAAACTTATCCCCAAATACAGAAGAACATTTAAAATAACTATCCTAACTACAACACTAACACTAGCTAAATCCTACTCTAAACCTACACTAATCGTAAATTTGCCAAACACAGCAACAGAAGGGGGACTAGGAAGTGAACGGGGTGGAGTAGGAAGAGGGGGATGGAGTCCTGCAGGCACACCCATCATGGCAGTCCAAGGTGCTGCTGAATGGCTGCCACCCGTGTGATCAGATCGTCCACCTTTCCTGCTATCACGTCCTGCTTTAGCGCAATGTCCTCAAGTGTCTGCTGGTTGCGCAGGGTGAAATGGACAACATGGTCCCCAGTCGATGATGTTGCGATGGCAGGTGCTGTGGGTGGAGCATTAGGAGGGGGTGCCACCTGTGAGGTCTGAGACACGCCACTGACGCCTGATGGTCCGGCTGTGGGCTGTGGGGCCTCGGCAGCAGATCCGGGCAATGCCTTCCAGGTCCCCTTTTGCCGGTCCTCGCGGTACCGCCGGCCCATATTGCGGTAGCCTCTGGCCACCTTCCTCACATGCAGGTACCGCTCCAGACGCACCTCGTAGGCGTGTTTCTGGCCGGGTGTCATGTTGTCTGTAAAACACACACAAAGCCAAATGTGAGTCGAGTACACATCTCCAACATTAACTGTGCACATTTGCCATACACAAACTATGTCACACGTAGCTCACACCACAGCGCCACCAAATTGAGGCAGCAAGTGACCTGGACAATGATCTGTAGAAACATGGATCAGTGGCTACATGCTGGGGTCACTGACATGACAGTGCATGACACGGTACATGCAGTGACAGACAAAATCCTGGTTGACACTGTGCAATCATATGGACGTAACATACAGAGGCAATAGGAGACAAGTACAAGCAAAGTTAGTACGCAGGCATCGTACCCGTGTGTGTAGCACCATCATCGTCATCATCCTCAAACAATCAGGGGTGCATGCAGCACACTACCAACCTGCGAGGCTCACAAGGCACTGGGGTGGTGGGAACAGCACAAACTAGGTAGGATATGTGGGACTTGAGGTCCCACTTGAACATGTCCGGGTCTTTGGAGTGAATGTGCTCCACTGGGAGAATGTTCCATGCCCTGCCTGTGGTGTTGGAGAATGGCCACCCTCCGGTTCTGTGTCTGCAGCAGCGAAGCACCTCTGCCAGGACAAGTTTGTGGTAGCCAAGGTGGCACGTGTGCATGTGGAAGGGTACTCACATGTCAGAGGAGTGTGTGTTCAAGGTTGGCTAGGGTATTGTAGGTGTGGGTGAGGTGTGTGAAGGTGACCCGCATCCACCCAGTGAGCCAATGGAGGACTTGTAGTTGTTCCTTACTGTGCTCGTGATGCAGTGACCCAAGGCTAAGTCTGGCTGTGGCGTGCAGGGTGCTTCCTAGCTTTTGCAGATGGGTCATGTACTCCCAAGCGTGTCGTGCCATTACATCTGCTGGACTGCAGGTCAGGAGTGTGTGCATGGTGGTCCTTACACAGTTGTGTGGGTTCCATTACTATTGAGATTGGAAGAAGCTAAGGTTGTTGAGGCCTGTGGAGGCTACAGCATAGCTCGTATGAAGAAGGAGGAGTGGAGGTTTATGCTCATGTGTGGTGTGTGGTCATTTGGGGTGGGGGGCTACAAGGGCAGGGGGCCACCGTGTGTAGTTCTGGCGGAGGTGCAGGTGTCAAGGATGAGGGACATGCTTCCCTCCAATTTGAGTACAAACTGCTGTCTCACATCCAGACTGCAACAGTCCCCAGTTCTCCTTGGTAACAGGGTGTGTTGTGTTTGGCCTCCTCAATTATGTAGAGGATGTGCTGGGGGTCATCTGCCTAGGCCACAATGCAGAGTCCATGCTGTGTGACAATGGTGTAGAGGTTGGCCATGTCGATGTTGTGGGAAGTTGGCCTGGCATATGCTGTCCACTAGTGATAGTGGGCACCTTGCACCAGTCCAAACTAACCCTCATTGATGATTGGTGAAAGACAACCTATATGAAAGCTATCCTAGTGGTAGCTATGGAGAGCGGCCTTCAGGCTAAGTCTCGATGGAGTGTCAAGCAGCTTGCTTTACCAGTCTATGATCTCCTGAATGGCCAAATGAAGGGAGATCCACCCAAGGTATATGTACAAAATAGATAAATACGTTCAGAAAGATTCCCTACCAGTCTCCCTATGAGGCTAGAGGTCAAAGCACATAATTGACACACATGCAAATGACAGTATAGAGCACAATGTACAGTTTGCCACCGGGGTGTACCAAACCATATACTGTGTAAGTGGTAAAAGAACCACGACTTGACTAGACACAAGGCCTATAGCCTGTAGAATTGATGGGACCACAAGGAACCACCCAAGGTAGTGACACAGGGGTCCGATGGGGGACATGTGCAGTGAAGTACTGGTTGGTAATCCTAAGTTGAAGGACACCAAGGAGTGTACAAGGAGCAAACCATTTTGGACTTAGAGGTGTCCAGGGCCAACACCCACGGGAGCACCGGAGTACTTGTTACCTCACCCAGGGAAGCCGGGTGCAAAGGTGCCAAATGGGGTTTGCTTGCGTTGTAGTTTTCAGTGGTGGCTTGCGAAGAAGTGCTGCTGCCACCTGGAAGATGCGAAGTTCCCAAAGATATCAAGCCTGGATCGGAGTCGAGAAGAACCTGACAGCAGAGGGGACAGACTCTGGGTCACTGGCCAGTGAGTAGGGGGCACAATCGGAGATTGCCCAGCAATGTAGGGTGCAACAGGTGGAAGAGGTGAAGCTTGGCTCCTCAGCCAAGAGGACCAGGAGCCGTGGACGATGACCAGGAGCTGGATTCGAGCTGTCCCACAAAGGCTGTTGAGTGCTGCGGCATCAGTATCCGGATTGGACCCAACAAGCCTTGGCAAGTGACACCCACGCAGAAAAGAGAAAGAGGCTTCGGTGCAGAGCAGCAAGGTCTGTGGGACTCAACACTTGGTGGGGAGTCAGGGCACGTCGTGAGCAACCAGGTAAGGCAAGGAAAATCAGAGTTGCATACACAGGGGCCCACCTGTCAACGGACCAGGGACCGTGAAGGTGCCTTCAGCGGAAAAGCAAGACGCAGGCTCACAGAACACCCGTGGACTGTGGGCCCACAAGCTTTGGTGCAGATGGTGCTCTAGGTGTGGGCTACAAGTAACACAAAGCAGGACTTTGAGAGACGTCAGAAAGTCAAGGCACCTGCAAATGTGCACGGTGACCAGGACTTCTGGTTCAATGCTACTCACTAAGGCTGTGGGTCACAGCTTTGCTGGTGACTCAGCTCGAGCACAGAGATGTCTGTACATCCTTTCCCTGGGCTGCAGTTACTTCGGAATCTGGCGGGAGCTTCAGAGATGCCAACCAGCGTTTAGCTTTGTAGGTGCCTGCCTAGCAGGGGAGTCACTCCTTGACCCCAAGGGAGATAGCTTCAGTCCTGTACTCCTGAGTGAAGAGTCGAAGTTCCATGATTCAGCTTCAGAGTGTTGTCCAGGGTACCCTCAAGTCCTGTTAACAGGGTTCCCTAACTCATACTGTAGAAAGGGGTTGTACATACTCTGGGGACCCACCTATGGGAGGGCCAGGAAAGAGGGGTGGCTACACCCATTTCTGTTGTCCAGTTTGGTGCCAGTGCTGGGGCAGGCAGCCTCGGTAACCAGTTAGTCCTGGGGTTTGCACAGGGACACCAAATGTGCCTCCAGTGCAGGCTTCCAAGCATTCTTGGTGTGCACCCACCCAGCCCCCAATACACCTAGACCTGTCTGGGAGGTGGTCACACCTCCCAGCAACTGGCAACCTATTGACCCGCACTACCCTGCTGGAGTTTAGGTCAGCAGCCAGAGGCCAGACTTGTGTCAGAGGTGGCAGCATTCATTTTGGGAGGCTAGGGCTCCGTTAAGTTTCAACCATGTACTACAGTGCAGTCTTGTCTCCCACTCTAAAAGGGTGGGATCATACTCCCATACCAGCAACTGGTGTGGGGATATGATTCAAAGGTGTTTGACACCAAACACTACATGTTTCCGTGCAGCCAGTCCAAAGCTAGCACTTACCGTTGGGTCATAATGCATGTAAGAGTATATGGTCAGTCTGTACCACTGACAACCCCGGAGGATAGATTTTGAATGCTGCAGGGGTGCCTTGGTCATGCAGGGGTACCCTCACACATATGACCAAGCACCCTGCCTTCAGGATTGATAAGGCCTGCCATAGGGGTGACTCATAGGTGTTCGTGTGCAGTGATAGGTTAGATATAGTGAACCTACATCTGTGCAAGGGGTGCATGCACCACCTCACCCAGGCTGCAGTAGCAGACCTGTGGTGTCATTTCGGATAGCCTCCCAGGGGTGGCACAATACATGCTTCAGACCCTGCTAGGGCACGGGGGAACCTATGCCCCAGGTACCTAGTGTAACATATACTAGGGAATCATTAGGGCGTCCCAGGACCCAATCTGGAGTGCACCCAAAGTACATGGCACCAATTTAGAAGAGGGAGCAGATAGGCTGGGTTCCTGTTTAGCAGCAGCCCAGGCAGTCTCGGTCAAAGACAGTGTTCATCTGATGAAAAAGTGGGGTTAACCATAAGAGGCAGATCCCACTCTCCCACAGATGTTGTAGGGCGTGGGTCTGAGCACGGTACATAACTGTTAAGCAAAATTCTGCATGAGCCGTGATCAGTTTCCGGGATGTTGCACATGTGTTCTGGGAAAATGTCAGTGAAGGTGGGCCTTTTGATGTGCTACATGCGCCAGAGACATCCCTACAGGGCACATTTTTTGTTGATCCTACTCTCCACAGTCAACTGGTCTGGCAAGTTGTCCCTAGTCAACTACATGAACGTCTGGCCTCTTGTACTCCTGTGTTGAACCTGCTGGCCACCAGAGGCCTTTTACGGACAAGGTTTTGGGGGTAGCAAGCTTCTCAGGGCAGCTGCTGATCCTGCTGTCCAAATCCTTGGCAGTGGAGGTGGTGTTAGTTGTGTCATTGATGGTTTCCTCTGTGCGGGTGGCGTTGAGGAGTCACTCAGTCAGTTTGCCCATGTGCCTTTGTGGTGGGAGTGGTGTGAGCTTGTGTGCAGTGGAGGGGTACAGAGTGCAACGTACGCAGTTGGGTCCTGACTATGTGGCCTGGGGATAGTGGCTGACAATGGATGTCTGTCCCGCCTGCAGGTATTGCCTGGATGGTGTCTCCAGCCATGTGAGTGGGCGTGTTGAGCAGCAGTCCCTGTCCAACGTTGCAGTGGCCATCTAGGGGAGTGGTGGTGTTGGTGTGGGCCCGGTAGGCAGGGGTTGACGGTCTGTTGGAGATGGCGAGGCCCAGCGAGGTCCTGGGCCTGGCCTGGAAATGGCAGTGGATGTGCCCTGTGTTCCAGTGGTGGACATACGTGCTGGATGTTGATGGACAGGGGGTGGTCTGGTTCACAATGGTGGGTCCTTGTCCTGGCTGGTGTGTGTTGTCCTGTTCCTGGATCTAGTAGCCTTGGGTATGGGCAGTGGAGTTTTCGTTTCCAGAGGTGGTGTTGCACCACCTTCCGGAAACCAAAGTGATGTTAACCAGGAAGTTTACGAACCAGGGCCAGACCTCTGCAGTGTGCCTTAGCAGGGAGCACAGGTTGTGGTAACAGTTGGTCTGGTTTTAGGCTGCATATGCGTAGGCATTGTTCTAGGTGACAGATCTGTGGCCGAGTCTGCACGTGAACTCCATGTGTTGTGTCTGCCCATGATCAGCGGCAGCAGGTGTGTGTCACCGTGCCTGGAGTGCCTGTAGTGCGGGGGAGTCATATCTGCCCTATCACACATGTCCTGGGTTCCTGCTGCTGCCCACGTGCTGATCACAGATGTGTGCAGAAAGGGCCTGCCCCCGTCGTGCGCTGGGCATTACTGATGTCAAACTGCACTGCGACACCTTACAGTGGGGGATGGGGCATGGACAAGTGGCTTGGAGGCGGGACGTGGTCAGTGATGGCAGTGTTCACAGGTGTGTGTTTCTACGGGTAGTGATGTCTTACGCATGGAAAAACGTAGTGTACCAAAGGTTGGTTGGGCAACTACAGTGAGGCAGGTAGAAGGAGAACACAGACGTGTGAGGCACGGTACAGATACCAAGACAGCACACATTGGAGTCACATGATTAGCAGTCAGGCAAATGAATGGACATCACATTCCAGTGACACATGCCTGCATGGCAGGTGTACTGCCCTGTGGCAGCATGTGTGGTGTCAGACATGTGTGTGCTTATTCACAACTATGCCAACACAGGCAATCTAGCTGCACAGTGCAAGCCCGTCTGCGAGCAGGGAGATCAGATCATGTGTATGGAGGACTTAGGGGCATGATAGCAAGTTAATATTGGAATCAATTGAACATTCTGCATGTGGTACATGCTGCTGAAGTGTGGATGATGGACTTGATACCATGCCCTAGACATTTCCTATGGTTGCACATGTACTGGTGTGGCCCTCGGCAGCTTTGGTGACACCCAAGGCCATATCATCTAGGCCTTCATCACACTGTAATTGCAGTATGCTGCCGCATGAGTTGCCATTACTACGACACATTCCATCCTGACCTGGCCCTTGCTCCTGGCCTACAAATTGACCTGACCTGACAAATTCAGACTCACGTGTGTTATGCGAACTGATGCACAACAGAGGGATACATTGGGGAAGAATCACCGGCCACATTAGCAAGTGTGGAGATAAAATTATCGTTGCTTTGGTGGCAGGACACTGCCACTAAAGGTGCAAGGATCGGCTTGATGATATGCGTCTGTGAATACCCAGAGGAGGCCAGGTTAGCTGTGCAGGATATCACACCTGGGCTTCAATAGGAATCCTATAACGCATATCATCAAGCCCATTCTCGCAGCTTCAGCTGCTGTTTCCTGCCGCTAAAGGGGCGTGAAGTTCATCTCCGTTCTTGCTAATATGTCCCCACGTATGTGAAGATATGTGCAGTGACAGCAACTTTGCTGTGCACAGACACACCATGTGTCGTCGTGCATGCCATGTAGGCAGCACAGGGCAGGTCACAGTTACATGTCACGCATGGGGGGCATTAAACATGTCAGCTCATCAATCACAACAACCCCAGGGATGCGAATGTTGGAGATACATGCCCAGTAAGATTAGATTCCTACAGTAGCACCTCAAGTACAGGCTACGTGGGAATGGGTGTTGCTGTGTCACACCAATCACAGGCCAGAATGCACACCCCATACACAACCCAAAAAGCGTGACTGTGTACCTCATCGACATGTATGGTACAGCTTCAGACTTGAAGCCATACCACCATTGACAACGCAACAATGATGACAGTCACGTAGGAACAGGGTCTTAGATGGAGGATGTGCACATCACTCCTACAGGGTATCATTGCATGGTGACGGAGAGGTCACAACAGTAAAACTGATGCATTTGTCCAGAGTCACTTGCCGAATGGTGCACACTGCTGCATTCAGCACAACATTGTCACACTGTAGGCATGCCAGCCGTGAGACACACCCATACTTCAGTCTACACCGTACATCATGTGTGCCAGTCATCCATGCCACTGCAACATGTCAGTGAACAAAGTTCAAACTCACCAGTGGCGTGTGGGTCCTCAAAGCTGTCGATGTCCCCCTGCGTAATTGGTGGGCGTCCATCTGTGGGAGGAGTGAGGAAAAAGATGTGTATCAGCCTGCAATGCATATGACTCAGATTCCACATTCATATCATCTACACAACAAGATACGCAACATTACTGTGGTGTGGCATTCCCTGTTGGTAACACAGTACATGAATGTGCCAACTTCGAATGCCATTGACACCATACATGTGACAGCTGATCTTTGGACTAACTGGCCTGCTATGCTTGCTTCCATGAGCATGACGGTTGGGGCAGTGAGCCACAAGGCACCATCACTACAAGCATCATGATGGTTGACATGCACTGTCCACATATGAGTTGATGCCGATTGCACTACACCATTGCACATGTGTCATTTGAATTAGACTATGTGGAGATGGGCACTTTACTTGGACCATTCAGCGCATTAACACGAGTCTCCACACAGTGATCAAGTCCAAGGGGCAGTGTAGCTGACACGACACAATAAATGTTGCCTGCATAACTTCCTTGATTTCTGAACATCACACCTTGCATATGGCCATATTTATGTGTGGTACATGCACTATTACACATGTCCTTTACGAAACATTGGGGCATAATACCAAGCCAGAATGGCGGGATGTTGGCTGACTATCATTGCACTAGCATGGCCGGCCTTTCTTCACCTGATTGACAATGCAGCGTTAACATGCTATGGTGCTTCTGTGCTTGTGATTTTTGTGCAGCCCCACTTTGCACCGCTAATGTGATCCACAGTCGGTGTTCCTTTCATCAGACAACATGGAGATATTGTCCAATTGCACTTTGCAGCATCACCATGCTGGCACAGTACTTGCGTAGGGAAGGAGACCAGCATCCAAAAGGCTAATATTTCTTGCAACTGACATCTGCAAATTGTCTGACTTGCCCATGTGCTCAGTGGAAGGCCCATTGTTAGGTCACAACCCCCTCTCCCCATGAACGACCCAGCCCTCAGCCCAGTTGTATCAATGCTGGTGCCAACGCGGTATTGATGCACATCGATGCATATGGTTGCATTCCACATTACCAGTCAGGTATGCGTAGCAAAGACCCTGCTGACACCACGATGTGCACCGGCAAGGTACAGTGATGTCCTACAACACGCAACAACAAATGGGCAATGTAAAACGCATTTCCTACTCAATATGCGCCATCATACTGCCTGCAGGCACTTCAATTAAGTGTGCATGCAATGCCAGGCCCAGGACTAGGTGTGGCAACAGCGCAGTTGGTGACACAGACAAGCAATAGGTTGCTAGACATCGTGATGCATCTCACACCTCAGACAACATCCATAACACACATTGTAGGCGGGGGAACACACTTAGGGGCATATTAACATCAACCCCTGATAATTATCGCAGAACGCACTTAGCGCGTGTTTAATTTTCCCCATCTATTGCCGGATTACATCGCCCTGTTAGCGTTGTAATAGCAACACTTTTCTCACATGCGATGTGAAATCCTGCGATAGACGGCGATAAGCATCATTAGCGTACGTAATCCAGCGATATGGGGACTGCGCTAATGAAATGCTTGGTAATCGGGAGATGTGGACTTAACCTTCCAATCCACCTCCCATTCATAGTATGGTTGAGTCAGATTATTAGCAGGAGTTAAATACCTGCGAAAAAGGGGCCTTAGCGCTACTTTTGACGTCGCTTTGCGGAACCGGTGCAGCATTGTAATTAATGCGCAGCTGTGGTAGCGAGGGTTTGTCATGTAGTATTTCTAAGGTACGCCCACTTTGCATGTCATCAGCTATGTCTATTGCTGACATGCAAAGTGGGGACAAAAAGGGCTGTTATCGCAAGGAAACTCGCGCTACTGCATGGTAGCGAGACCTTGTAAATTGTGCGATAATAAAATCGCAGCTTTTTCGGCGATATGTGCCGATAAAACGGCGATACACCTCTTGATAATATGCCCCTTAGTGCCCTTCAGTCCTCA
This sequence comes from Calotriton arnoldi, assembly GCA_963921515.1. Classification (NCBI taxonomy): domain Eukaryota; kingdom Metazoa; phylum Chordata; class Amphibia; order Caudata; family Salamandridae; genus Calotriton; species Calotriton arnoldi. Next base: position 57,714 of record CAWUFW010020191.1, read on the forward strand.
CACTCAATGCAAATAAATGTTGTATGTGTACTTACCACACCGTAGGCCTGGCATCACTCCCACGTAGTCCAGGAGGTCGGCCTCACGTGCCAGCATGTCCTGCCACCGGTGTTTCCATTGACGCACACTGCGGTCTACTCCGAAACACCTCAGCATCTGTGCCTGCAGCCGCTCCCATTTCATTCTCCTGGCCGTGAGATTGTATCCCAGCAGGATACGCCCTCCCCTCTCCAACATCAGTGGCAGGTAAAACTTAACCAGCCACAGAAACCCCCCAGCGTCGCCTCTGACAACCTGCCCTCCCTGCCCACAGCCGGCATCTCCTCCACAACCTCTGACCACCCACTACCAAAATATAAGTACCCTCTAAATTGACCCCAACAACTATTAATATTAACTACCCCAGGACAGACACCCGACAAAATATGGCACAGGACACAATTACACACACTTGCAAACTACACAAACACACAACAGACACTAGACAGGGGACACAGCAACACTCCAAAACTCTACTCTGCAGCACACACCAACAATACACCTCCTTCACTCTCCACAGTCAAAGCATTGTGCTCAAAAGTGAAAGTGAAAGAGCAGAACACTACTCCAGTAGACAGGAAGCATGCAGACATCACTTCCTGTCTGTTTGCGGCCCGTTTTTTCTATTGCGACGATTTTCTGCACGCTAAGGCTCGCAATGGTGTCGCTAAAGCCTTAGCGTCTGTAATCGTGACGCGAGGAGTCGCAAACGTTTACCTTGAATGTGTGGAAGTGTCGCGCGTTGTTTTGGGACGTTGTGCGTGAGCATGCGGGAATAATTTATGTCGCTGAGTCTGTTTAGCGGTAAACTTTTCACGCTAACATGAATTTAGTACATTGATGCTGTGTCATTGCAATATTAATGTACATGATTGCAAAATTGATGTCCAAGTACAGTGGGTATATGTGGTTGTTGCTTGTCACTCCAATGACACCATGAGCATTTATGTTACGCACAAATATCAATTTCTTCCAAGTTTGCAGGCTAGTATTCCAGAATTAGCCCCATTTTTACCCCTCATTACATAATTTGGCACTTTTTACACCCTATTCATGTCCCCTGACCTTGTTTGGTTGGTTGCTCACCCTCCGCACAGCACCGCCTGTGTGTCCGGACCCTGCCGCAGCTGCCGCTGCTGAGGTGAGTTGACGGCCTCCTACACCCGCAGGCTACCACCAGCGCCTCATCCCTGTTGGCCAGTGGTAGGCCTTAGGTTTGTATTCGTGTCAGTGTCACGCATAGTATTGCCCTTACTGTTTAGTTTTGTGTCTGCAACTGCTGTTATCTGGCTACCCCCTGTGCCTGTACTCCCTCTCTGTACCCTTTTACCTTCTGTCACCATTGTTGCTCCCGTGATTCGGTGCCCTTGCCTTCCTTTCACTTAGCCGCTCCAGTTCCCGCTGCTGCGTCCCTGCGGCGCTGCACCCCTGACCGCACATTTGCTGCCCCCGCCTCCCGCCTCCCAGCTGTCCCTCCCTCCCACCACCCCATGTCTGGCAGACGCTGCGCAACCGTGCTCAGTGGGCACACCGCTCGCCAGCCAAAGTTGCGCATGAGGCAGGCCCGTAGGCACACGTACACGCCAGGACCGCGGCCAGTGCCAGAACGCATGGTCCCCGTACCCACCACGACGACCGCCGCCGCTACGATGCCAGCACACTCCACGCTCTCAACTCCGGACGGAGCCACACCTGCTTCTGTGCGTCCCCGAAACTCACACATAGTCCCATCACCTACCGGGACTGCAGCTACACCTGCCTCAGCACTACCAAACCACCCACCAGGTGAGACCTCAAGCACCTCCATAGCATCCTACTGAACTCACACTCCGCACCCGAACACTCCGTCAAGGTCTGGGACCTGCTCGATACATCATCCCCAGACGTCGCCTTCCTGACGGAAACCTGGATGAACGACTCCTCTGCACCCGACATCGCCATAGCCATCCCTGATGGCTACCGGATCACCCGCAGAGACCACAACTACAGAGTCGGAGGAGGAATCGCCATCATCCACAGGAACAGCATCAGGGCCTCGTGCAGCACAGATGACACCCTCAGCACCGCCACACACATGCCTTCCCAGATCCACACAGACCCCAACACCACCCTCAGAGGCACCCTCGTGTACACCCCCCCTGACCCCAAAACAAGTTCAGCCACTCCGTCGCAAACTTCATCAGCACGCACGCCCTGTCCACCACCGACTACGTCCTCCTCGGAGACCTGATCTTTCACCTTGAGTACAACGACAACTACTACTCCACCACCCTGATTGTCAACCTCACTAACCTCGGACTGAGGCAGCTCGTCACAACCCCTACCCAATCCGCCAGTCACACGCTCAGCCCCGGATTATCCTCAGGCCCACACGTCTCCTTCAGCCACACCACCGTACTCCTCTGGGACAGCTACCGCTGCATCCACTTCACCTTCCAGTAACCTAGCACACACCACCGCACACAACAGATCCCCCGCCACTGCTGGAGCTAAACCACAGAGGACCAACTCCATGCACACCTCTTTCTCAGCCCACCCACCGACCCCTCCGACACTGACGACGCTGCATGCTACCTCAGACGCTGGATCGACGACTGTGCAAACAGCCTCGCACCACTGAAGAAACACTCCTACAGAAACACCAGCAAGTGTGGCAGCTGGTTCACCCCAGGACTCAGAGCCTCCAAGCAAAACAGCCGGAAATTTGATGAGGAATGGCACAGTGAACAGACACCGGACAGCCACGCAGCCCACAAAGACGCCATCCACAAACACCATCAACTCATCATGTCTGCCAGGTGTACCTCCCTCAAAGAACCCCTCAACAACAACACACACTACGACAAGGAGCTCCTCAACACCGTGAAGGAACTCTCCAACCCCTGCTCCAACACCATCGACATCCCGCCGTCGCAACCCCTGTGCAATTCCCTCGGCACCTTCTTCCACTGCAAGATCGCAGACATCCACGACAGGTTCAACACCCAGACAGTGCCGCCTGACATCAGCACACCAGGCTCTCCGCACTACATCAACCACGACACCCTGCTAGCTTGGGCCAACGTGAACATCGGTTACACCATCAAGTGCAGGTGCACATTCCACTCCAGCTCCCACTCACACACATTCATGCACAACATCTTCAACACAGTCAGCAGCTCCATTGCACCCCACCTGCGCAACGCCATCTATTTCTCCTTCAAGACCCCGACCTTCCCAGAGAGCTGGTAAAACGCAAAGTTCAACGCCCTACACCGAAAACCCAAGGTGGACCCAAGAGACCTTAGACAGTTCCAGCCCATCTCCCTGCTTCTGTTCCCGGCCCAGGTCATCGTGAAGATCATGAACAGACAGCTGACCCGATGCCTCAAAGTGTACAGCATCCTGGACCCATCCCAGTCGGGGTTCAACAGCACCGAGACTGCCCTCATTGCCGCCACCTACCACATCAGGACCCTGCTGGACAAGGGTGAGACGGCGGCCCTCATCCTACTGGACCTCTCCGCTGCCTTTGGGCCTGTCTGCCAACGCACACTACGCACACGCATACAGGATGCTGGGATCCGAGACATGGCCCTGGAATGGACCACCTCCTTCCTCCCCGGCAGGACCAAGACCATCCGCCTCCCCCATTTCCGGTCCATGGCCTCCTAGATCATCTGCGGCGTACCCCAGGGATCATCCCTCTGCCCTACACAGTTCAACATCTACATGGCCCTGGTCGCACACATCGCACAATTGCACAACCTCTACATGATCCCCAACGCCAACAACCCCCAACTGATCCTCTCCCTCACCAAGGACCCCCTCACCACCACATCCAACCTCCACGAAGGAATGCAGGCCGTCGGCAACTGGAAGAGCTTCAACCGACAGAAGCTGGACACGGACAACACGGAGGTCCTCATCTTCAGCTCACGACCTTCAGGCTGGGACAACTCATGGTGGCCTACAGCACTGGGGGCAGCCACACCATCCACCGACCACGCACGCAACCTGGGAGTAGTCCTCCACTCAACACTCTCCATGACCAAGCAAGTCAACACAGTCTCCTCCTCCTGCTTCGACACCCTCCGCATGCTCCGCATGATCTACAGGTGGATACCGACAGTTACAAGTAGTACAGTCACCGTGCCCCTCCTCAGTAGATGACTCGACCATGCCAGCCTAACTCCACAGACGACTCTCCTTCTACATCCCCAAACGCAAAATCTGCTCCACCGACCTTGCCACCGTCTCTTGCGTCCGCAGTACAACCACCGGCAGCTGCTCCTTCTCCCACCTCACCAACAAGACCTGGAACATCCTCCCACTAAGCCTACGGCAGACCCAAGACCCGCTGACCTTCGTGAGGCTACTCAGGACCTGGCAATTAGACCAGTGGCGCCCCCTTTTTCCCCCCAGAGCCTTGAGACCCTCGCAGATATGCAGTGCACTCTCCGAGTTATTTCTTGATAGATTGTTTGATTTTCGTCTGTGGCCCCGTTGTACCCCCTATTTCCATCGTTAGCCCCTTTTTCTGCATTTTTATCATCTTTTGCCCCATTGCAAACCCTACTGTCATATTTAGCCACCTTTTACGGCCTAATTTCATGCCTAGCCAACTTTTACAAGCTATTTTCATGTGTTGCCCCATTTCAACACCATGTCTGGATATTTTGAGCCATCGCACACACTTCTTCTTGATCATCTACATTTTGCACCCTATTTGCATTTTGTATAGCTTACATGCCCTCTTTGGTGCTCTGGCCCCATTCCACACCTACACCGTCATCCTTTGCCAGATTCCACACACTCTCTGCATGTCTACTACCATTTCAGACGCCACTTGTCTAGAATGGTCACAGTACGCACACACAAAACCGGACTTTTCTTTTGGCAATGACTGCAGACTGTCATTCACATTATCTTCACACACAACAGCCTAGTTTTCATGATTTGTAGTCACAAGTAACAACATATTTGCATTGGCTAGCTGATGTAGCACCATGTAGACTACCATCTTATATATTTTACACACCGCAAAGCATCTCTGGACTGTGGACACATTCCCATGTACAATGGAGTAGTGTACTTTTCTTAGCACATGTTGGGCAACGTACACCTTATATTATGGAAGTGGCCATGCCAGACAGTGAGAGGCAGACAGGGTATATGTGTTTGACATTTTATTGACACACTCCAGGTTTGTTGTTATTCAGCTATGACATACATTTGAGGGAGACGCTCACAATGTTCTGTACTCAGTTGAAGAAATTATTGATGATTCTGGTCCTTCGGGCAGTCCCAGCTGCATTCATTGACGGGTGTGCTGGACCTGCCTCTTCATCATCATCATCATCCTCTTCTTCTGGTGGTGCGGGCACTTGAATCCATGGTGTTCTGGTACGCACACATATGTTGTGCAACACACAACATGCCATGATTATTTTGTTGACCATTGCTGGGCTGTACAGCAGTCTGCCACCTGAGATGTCCAAGCAACGGAAACGTGACTTTAGCACACCAAACGTGCGCTCCACAATGGACCTGGTGCGTATCTGTGCCGCATTATACTGCCTCTGTGCTTGGGTGTTGGGGTTTCGGAGGGGTGTCATCATCCATGGGCTTAGTGCATAACCTCTGTCCCCTGTGACATGTGAGGGCAAAAAGAATACTTCATTAGCTGTGCTGGATGTGTTGTTGATGTAGATGGTTTTATGTCATGTCATTGGTGTTATGTTTTGTCTCATGTTGGCCATGTTTTGCTTCAGGATGCTTACATAAATGTTTGGTTAATATTTCGGCTCTTGGTTGTGACTGCATCGACCACGCTAAAACTATTGAGTGCACTGCTAGGTAACATGAGTGGCTCGACTCCCATCTGACAGTATTTGTCCATCCGCACAGTAATTGACATTGGCATGGTATGGTGCAATGGGGCACACAAAACACAGTAGACATTCTGTGCAGCTGCTGCTGGCTGGCCTGCGGCGACACACATCACATGCTGTTTCCAGTAACATGCTAACAAAGAATATGGACAGTTAGCAGCCCCCTCACATGCCAGCACCATTGGGTTCAGGGACACTTCACCAACAACATCAACAGGATCGGACACAACAACATCTACTCCCTGGACTACGTGCTCATTCCGGGCTTGGCGTCCATATCATATGCCCTGACCACTAAACATACATTGGACATGGTGCCTTCACATGCTTCCCAACATTGTCGTGTGCAACTGTGTCCCACACAGTCCTTGCCGTCCAGCCGGGATACATATACTCACTTTGTGGCAACATATTCACATCTGATGTGTACTTCATCCCACCTGTCCAGCACGACACATGCACAGTGGGACTTGTGTTCCTACTTTCATTATGAGTCATCTGTCTCTGTCGCACATGCATGTTTCCCACATGTCCCCTCATTTGCTTGGGGGGGGTTCTGGGATATTGACCCTTTAATTGGGTTCATTGACATGTCATGCTATGGTTACCCCTTTTTCTGGTGTTGGTGTGTCTGGTATGTGCAGATGTTGTTTGACATGTTGTATGTGAATTTGGGATGTGGACTTTAGCACATTTCTTAATTGCATGTGTGTAATGTTTAGCCTACGAATATGTTGTATTGGTACTTACCAACTAGGACTGCATTTCCGTAGGTCCCATCCTGGAAGCGCTGGTTTATGATGGACTGTTGGAAGATGTATGAATCATGCACACTGCCTGGGAACTTGGCAATGACATTGATGAACAGTCCACGATGATCCACTATTGCCTGCACATTCATGGAGTGGCTGTGCTTTCTGTTGCGGTATACGTGTGCAGTGTCCGCAGGGGGCGCTAATGTGACATGTGTACAGTCTATTGCACCCAACACTTGTGGGAATCCGGCTATGGCATAGAATCCTTGCTTGGTCTCAAGCTGTTCCTGCATGGTGTTGGGGAAGTGGAGTTCCTGGGGTATCAGGCTGATTATGGCATCCAAGACAGTTGGGAGGAATATTGAGAAAGATGCCTGGGATACTCCTCCGACTCTAGCCGTTGTTGGTTGAAATGTCCCTGAGGCCAACATATGCAGCACAGCCAGCAGCTTGGTCTGTGGTGGGATATTGGTTCTCCGCTGTGTTTGTGCCATCAGCCTGTGAGCTATCTGGTTCAGGATGTGCTCAATGGAGGTCCTTTTGAGCCTGTAGTGGGCAATGACATCTTCTGGGGTCAGGTCACCAAGGATGAGACGTCTGCGCTGTGGCCGCTGTCGTCTTCGGCGCTGCCTCGGTGGTGGTCCTGGGGGAGGTGGCTGTTGCCTTCGTGGGACTCCGAGCTGTATGATGAGTGCCTCCATGGCGTCTGTGGGCCCTCAGCTGTGTGTATGGGCTAGTCTCCCTTTTATGCCTCCTTTTATCTCCAGTTTTCAGTTTTTAGAACTGGTTTGAGCAGTTCTTATTTATCTCCAGCTAAGGGGCTTTAGCGTGCTTTTTTTTATCGCTTCGCGGGTCGCAGCCTTCATTGCTAATATCGCGATGCAGGATTAGCGACGTTTTTCCAGTTATTTTGGTAGGGAACGCCTACTTGGCATATCATTAGCGATATTTTTTGCAGCGATGTCCGGCGATATTTTAGGGGGTTGTTAACGCATGGGAACCGTCGCTAACAGCGATTAGCGACACCTTGGTAATCAGGCGATAAAAATATCGCCGCTTTAGCGACAAAAAGTGCCGCTAAAGCGGCGATAAGGCCCTTGCTAATATGCCCCTGCATCTTTAATGGGAAGAGAAGTCTCAAAAATATAACTGTGAGATTCACAAAAAACACCAACAACATCTCTAGGAGAAAAAGGAAAGGCTCTAATCAAAAGAAGCACTGACAACATTCCTAGTAGCAAAGGGAAAGTCTCTCTACCTTACCCCCAAGGCAGAGGGCATTGATGCACATTTTATGAACAGGTAATAAGTAAAAAGTGCAAATTCAGCATGGCATTACTAGTTATAACACATATTGAGCAAATCGGAATTAAGATCGTCACAAACAAATATAAAATGCTAACCATTTCTAAGGAAAGGAAAACTCCAGCAGCTTCTGCAACAACAGCGCAGTCCAGAGATGCACCACACAATATGAAAACATTTTCAAAGACCCATGCACTAGTGTATGCTAGCAGGTCCACATCAGAACTTTCAGTGGAAGTGCCCTTGAGATTGATACATTCAGTACACGAAGAATGTTTAATTCAGAATACATACTCTGTAAGAAAAAATAACTACTTATGTCACAGTGTCCTGCGCTTTGCGAAGACTGTGGGGAGAGAAGACACACAGGGGGACATTGATTGGGAGGGTTAATGAGCAGGAGCAAGATGAACAGAACACCAAAACATCATTCATTTAAATAAAATTGTGTCTCTGCAAAAATGTGGCACAACTAAACTACATTATTTAACACACTCCTAAACACCTAATAGAGATAATTTCAACATTAATAATTCATCATTTACAAGTATATATAATTATAAAATATCATTAGTATTAAAAAATAATGTGTTCAGAGATGACAGGAATCGAGACTGGATTTTCATCATTTAATGTGGGAACTGCAAATGTATCCCCAAAAAAGCACTATATTGTCAATGCCTACATACCTTTTCTTTCCCTAGAATGTTAAGGACACCATATTAATCTTTCAGAGAAAATCTGCTACCATTTCCATGGTGGTCATTCACGCAGTTAACTCTGCCAAATATTATGGCAGGCCAGTAACCCCAATTGGGAAGCTTTTATGCCACCACGTCTGACACACTTAATTAAGAATCTTGGTGCTATTCTTCTTTCTCGTGCGAGACCTATGACAAAGAATCCTCTCTGCTTATGCACAGCTTTCCTTTGAGTCTCTGAACCTCTTATTGCATATATATTGAGAGAGGTTTTTCAATGGTCATTTTTCAGCCAATTGCTTTATATAGAATATAGAGAAGAGTTCTTTGAAAGATTACTGTATAATTAGCAGAAGCTTGAATACATTAAAAGAATTTCCTAAGTCTAGGCGACAAATTAGTCTTTATGGATAGACTGCTCAGATAGCCGTAGCATCCTCCACAACCTAGGAGCATGCAAATGTATATGCCACACATGGAGTTCTGGATTGTACGTCTTTATTTCTCTGCATACAATCGCACTCTGTTCTCTGATTATGTCATAACTGTTAATAACCACACCTTAACACCTTCCAGCAAGCTGCATACTTCCTCTATTGAGTACGCCCAGAACCACAAGGCTCCTAGCACACATAGGGGCATATTCTCAAGCCCCCATCGCCACCACAACGTCACTTTCAGTGACGTTGTTGTGGCGATAGGGGCTTCGCCCTACTCACAAGGCAGCATTAAGCCACGCTAAGTGGCTTAACGCTGCCTTGTGAATAGGGCCCCCTTCACGCTGTTTTTAGCGTGAAGGGGCGTGCAGTGGGTGTTGTGGTGGGCGTTCCACCGCAACAGCCATTGAGTTTGACGCTACCTCCTATTCACAAGGGCAGCGTAAATAGGGAGGTAGCGCCAAACTTAAGACCAGGAAAAATCTGGTCTTAGGTAGGCGAAACGAGGAGAAATGCTTTATTTCTCTCTCGTTTTTGCTTTTCCATGTGTGCTGCCTTGTGCAGCACACATGGAAAAAGCAAAATGCCATGGTTTGTTCATGTAAAGGAAGGTGTCCCTTCCTGTACATAAACAAACCTTTTTTTGAAATGCCGTTTTGTAACTTACATGTGTGCTGCATGAAGCAGCACACATGTAAGTTACAAACTGGCATTTAAGGTTTGTTTATGTGCAGGAAGGGACACCTTCCTGTACATAAACAAATCTCCCTACTTGCAGACACCCTTGCACTCTGGTGCAAGGGTGCCTGCATTGGCGCTAAGTTGTGAAACTTAGCGCCATCGCAGGGGGAAACGCGAGGCTGCACCACATCCTTGAGAATAGGGTGCAGCCTCACGTTTTCGAAGTGGCGGAGAGAGGCGTTAAGCCAAGAGGGCTAACAACTCTCTCCGCCACTTCCTTGAGAATATGGCCCATAGTTTCATGACACTACAGTAGCCACCTATGGGGCATATTCTCAAGGACTTATCGCCGAATTATCGGCACTTTAGCGCCGCAAAAGTAGCGATAGATTTATCGCCCTATTCCCAAGCTGGTGCAAACGGCCGATTTCACCAGTTTTCCAGCGATAGCTGGCGCAAAAAACATCGCCACGGATGAGAGCGACAACTAACGCTAATGATATGCAGAGTAGGCGTTCCCATGCAAAAACACACAAAAACACCACTTCGCGATATTCTCAACGACCAGCCAGATCGGTGAAGCGAACCCAAAACAGGCGATAAGGCGCGTTAGCAGCAGGGATTTAACACCTGCCTTTTACTGATGTTAAGCAGGACGACAACCTGCAGTATGAAAGGGAGACCAGCCTAGAGCCACATCTGAAGACCAACAGATGCCATGGAGCCAATGACCATGCAGCTCATAGACCCAAGAGGGCCACAACACCCACCACCACCCCCCCCCCCCCCCCCCCGGATTACCCGCCCCGGACTACCTCCTAGGCAGCGCAGAAGAAGACAGCAGACGTTCCTAAAACGCACCAGCCTCAGACACACAACGCCAGAGGATGCCATTGCCCACTACAGGCTCAAAAGGACAACTATCCTCCGCATCCTGACCCACATTGCCCACAGGCTGATGGTACCAACACAGCGGACAACCAACATCCCTCCGCAGACAAAGCTGCTGGCTGTGTTGCACCTGTTGGCCTCTGGTACCTTCCAACCAACAACAGCCAGAGTCGGAGGAGTCCCACAGCCAGCCCTATCAAACCTCCTCACACATGTCTTGGATGTATGTCCACAAAAGCAACGACGGGCCCCTGTATCCGCATCACATGCTAGTTCCAATTCGTAGTGTACCTGCGCAACCAACCCCAACGCCAGCAGTTGCCTGACGCCTCTGTGCACCAGATCCAAGATTGTAGTTACTGAAATGGGGGTGCGCCAGGTCATGAAGTCCAGTAGTCAACAGTAGTGTCAACAGGAGGTCCTCATCCTTGGCTCCAACCCTTCAGCCTGGGACGACTCCTGGTGGCCAACGACACTGGGGGCAGCCCCGACACCCACCAACCACGCACGCAACCTGGGAGTCATCCTCGACTCAACGCTCTCCATGGACAAGCAAGTCAACGAAGTCTCCTCCTCCTGCTTCAACACCCTCCGCATGCTCCGCAAGATCTACAGGTGGATCCCGACAGATACAAGAAGAACAGTCACCCAGGCCCTCGTCAGCAGCAGACTCGACTATGGAAACGCCCTCTACGCGGGAGCCCCGGCCAAGCTCATCAAACGACTGCAACGCATTCAAAACGCCTCTGCACGCCTGATCCTCGACGTACCATGCCACAGCCACATCACCCCCCACCTGAGAAACCTGCACTGGCTCCCCGTCGACAGGAGAATCTCCTTCAAACTCCTCATCCACGCACACAAGGCACTCCACAAGACCGGCCCAGCCTACCTCAACAGACGACTCTTCTTCTACGTCCCTAACCGCCAGCTCCGCTCCGCCGACCTCTCCCTCGCCACCGTCCCTCGCATCCGAAGAACAACCACCGGCGGCAGATCCTTCTCCCACCTCGCCGCCAAGACCTGGAACACCCTTCCACTCAGCCTACGACAGACCCAAGACCTGCTGACTATCAGGAGGCTACTCAAGACCTGGCTGTTCGACCAGTAGCGGCCCCCCCTTTTTTCCCCAGCGCCTGAGACCCTCGCGGGTAAGTAGTGCGCTCTACAAATTATGTGATTGATTGATTGATTTAAAAACAGTTCTTTATTACAAATACATAAATCAACAATACGAAAAGCTCAGCCAACGCGTTCCATTCCCAACGGGGAACTTCATCAGGGCAACGTGTGGATTCAATTAACTGCATTTGCTGCGGGAACTCCCCAATACAATTCCATATTCCGAAAGTCAGTATTCAGAAACCTGTTGGATAAATGGTGACAATGGTCAAGCGTCCGTATAGTCTCAAACGTAATCTGGTACAGTGTATTGCACTTGGACAAACCGGAATGCTAACAGGTATGATAAATCCTGCATAAAAAGACCGTAACAGAAGTTCGTGTGGGCGTAACCTTCGTAGGAAAGAAAAGGAAGGTTACGACCACACAAACTTCTGTTAAGGTCTCATTAGGCAGGAGTCATCATACCTGTAAGCATCCCGGTTTGTATCAGCTTGATACCCCTGCACCTTCACTTCCCCCACACTGCGCAGTAACAGCTGGAGACCAAGCAAGGGAACTACGCCATAGCTGGCTTCACGCACGTGTTGGGGCAATCGACTGCACACATGTACTACTTGTGCTCCCTGCCGACACTGCACACAATAACCACAACAGAAACCACACGCATTCCATCAATCTGCAGGCAAAAGTGGACCACCGGGGCCTGTTCACGAATGTTGTCGCAAACTTCCCAGGCAGTGTGCATGATTCCTACATCTTCCGCAAGTCCATCACCAACCAGCGCTTTGAGGATGGCACCTATGGAAATGCACTGCTCGTCGGTAAGTACCAACTGAACACACCACACACCTTAACTCCACAATCATACAACTCACAACTGTGGGAATGCACACGTTACAAAATCACATACATCATGCCAATCAACAGGCCCAACTACCAGACACGACAACACAAGTAACTGTGGTAACCGTGGCCAGCCATGTAGACAACCCATCCACAGCATGGCACCTCTGCCACACAATTGCAGAATGTGGGGAGAGGTGGAAACAAAGAATGTGCAAAGGAGGCAAGTGACCCATCAATAAGAATGTACACAATGCCAAGTGTGGCGGCAATGTGCTGGACAGACTTCAGTATGCAGAGCACAGACATGTCCATGTGGACATATACTGCTGGTGTTTGTAGTGTTGTGGACAGTGGATGCAAACAGGTTACCTCAGGCAGTGTGGAAGACCTTGGACATGTAGCTTTGTCGTCCCCCCCTGTAAGCGTAAGCGGAGTGGCCTTGGCCGGCGTATGTCGTGAATAAATAGCCCGGGGTTCTGGGCGTGGTTCAGTTCCGGGATGGCCACCAAATTAACTACTGCGTGTGTCTCTGTGTCCGCCATATCCTGTCCATAGGCCTACACACACGTGGCCGACCACCTTCAACGGCCAGATTTACACTGGAGACGAGGTGGCTACGTCCCAAGCCAACCCGCGCACATCTCGTCATCGCATGCAGGGTCATGTCTGCCAGGGCAGCACCCCAGACCTAGCCACGAGGCTGACACTGTGACCGGTGGTGCCTGCGCAATCCTGTGCGCCTGCTGCACCCCAGCCCTGGTCCCCAGACCGGTCCGCCGCCCAGCGATGATTGGCCGTCCCTGCGCACCCAGGCCTCAATGCTAACCTGCCGCCACCGGCGTGTCTCCAAGAGGGCCCACCATGTGCCGGTGCAACCTCCTCAGCCGATCGCTGGTTTCTGCGCCACAGGCCCCCAGCGCACCCTGCGGCACCGCACCACGGAGTCATGTGTGTGCTGACTGCTGCCTTCGGCGTACACTGCGCTCCAGCAGGGCCCTCAATTCAAATCGAATCTTGATTTGCAGGACGGCGTATCAAGGTCTACGCATCATCGCAGGCTGCACACCCGCTCAGCTCTTCAGGTGCCCCTACCTCAGTGCACCGCAAGTCACCGTCCCGTGGCGTTAGGCCCGTGCCAGCCGCAGTGCATCGGGTGCCACTAACTCTGTGCACCGCAAGTCATCGTCCCATGGCGGTAGGCCCGTGCCGGCCGCAGTGCATCGGGTGCCACTAACTCTGTGCACCGCAATTCATCGCCCCGTGGTGGTAGGCCCGTGCCGGCCGCAGTGCATCGGGTGCCACTAACCCAGTGCGCCACAAGTCATGGACCCTTCATGATTGAGTCTTGTGGTGCGGATGCCATCATGTCACCTCCGGCAGTGGGGAATGTGATGTGGTAGGCCCCTTTTATTGGCAGGGTCACATGTCCTGTGACGCCTGTGCTTGATGGGTGTGGTGTGGGTGTAAACCAGCCCTCAGGGAGTGGCTGTGGCATGCTGACATCTAGACCAGTGACCAGCAGATCACTACAGGGAAGACCTGGGACATGTAGCTTTGTCGTCCCCCCCTGTTAGCGTAAGCGGAGTGGGCTGGGCTGGCGTATGTGAACAATGAGCCCGGGGCTCTGGGCGTGGTTCAGGACTGGGCTGGACAAGGAAGTAACTAATGCGTGTGTCTCTGTTGTAGTGTCGGCGCCACCCAGACCGCAATCGGCAATGTTGCACCCTGTGACTAAAGTCCCACAGCATGAGCTACATGGACGTAAGGGGGAATCACTGACCCTACATTCATCCATACTTTCATACTTGAATGATCATAGACATGACACATCTGTGTGAATCTGAATGTTTTATTCACACTCAGTGGAGTGTTGTAGCTGGAGCAGTACAGGGCCATGCAAACCCCACTTTACATTGTTGCCCCATGGAGGGCCAACCAGAGTCCTTCAGGGAATGACAAGTTCATCGGAAGAGGAAGAGTTGAGTCCGCAGTCTGATTGCTGTGTCATTGGTAACCAAACAGAATATGGCAGTCCATGTCGAGGTCCAAGGTGAGTGTCGCAGAGTGTATCGGGGGACATTGGAAGGTGATGATGCAGAGGGCAGAACCAAGCAGAAACAGGCCATATGGCGGAGATGAATGCTACCGCTTCCTTCTTATCACTAAGGCAGAATCATCCGCATCTTCGTCCTCTGATGTTTCATGTGCCTCACATGTGGGTGGTGGTGTTTTGTCAGCGGCACTGTGTGGCACTGACACATCAGGGGCCGGAGGTGGAATGTCTGCCGCACTGTGAGGCACTGACACATCAGGGGGCGGAGATGTGGATGTAGAAGCAGCAGCTGCATTCATCGGCGCCAGGCCTTGTGGCAGCAATGCCATGATGAGGATCTGCAGGGCATGGAAGATCCCAGCTACATCTCGCTGGTGTGCAGCCGTGGCAGCCATTCTTTCCGCCTCCATCCGCTCCCTGTTCTCCATGATCCTCCGCATGTGTCCCAACTCCCGGCTGACATCGCTGGAGCCACTCTGACTAGACAGTTGTCCTTGTCTCAGAGTCAGGACTCCAGCTATGTCAGCCATGGATTGTTGGAGAGCATGGAGCAGACTGTGGGTGTCCATTAGGGACTGTAAGTGGTCCCTGATGGGACTTAGACACCCACATATGGCATCTAGTTTGGCTGCCATGAGGTCGAACCTCACTGCACCTCATCAGCCATCTTCTCCTGGCCCCCTAACACACGGCGTTGGAAGGCCATGTGTTGTTCGTGGGGGTCCTGGGAGACAGCCGGGGTGGTGGGTGCTTCCTGCTGTGTGGTCTGTGCAGGGGGTGAGGTCTCCTCGATGCAGCTGGGCTGGCCTGCTCCTGGAGGTGAGGTGCCAAAGCTGTCCATGAGCTCTTGGAGGGCGTCGGTGTCGAAGGTGTGGAGGTCCTCTTCGTCATCAGTGAAGAGATGTTGGGTCTGCTCCACAGGAGGTGTTGATTCTCCCTCTGCAATGTGAAGGGGAGATGCAGTTTAACATTGTGTTCACATGTATGTTGACGCATTGTACAAGTTTACATACAGACTGCATGACAATGTACATTGTGACTGTTTGGGAGGAGCTGCCTATTTAATGCGGGACAGTGGACATTTTGACAACATCACGGATGTGTGTTTGTACTTGTACATATTCATCTCGCATTTCCCTGCAATGCCAAATGTGATTTGCCAGTTTCCACACACAAGCAGCAGCAGTTGTGTCCTCTGTACTGTTGTGAACATGTTGCAGTTTGTACCACATTGTTGTCAATGTTGATGTGCTCTGGATGTTATGTGTGTGTGCTGCATTGTGGGAGAGTCACCCTTGCAGCTCTGATTTTGCTGCCCCTTATCCCTTTCAGGCGGTGTGCCTTTGACTTCTGTGCTTATACAGTGATGAGATGTTGCATACTTGGGTAAATTGGGCTCTTGGTGGGAGTTGGGACTCTGGGGAATGGTTTGTCCGCAGTTGTGTTGTTGAGGTCAGGGGTTGTTTGTGCACGTGGATGTGTCAGAGTGTGACCTGCTCTTTTACTGATGTGGTCCACACTCAGCCACCTCAGTGTCGTGGCGTGCAACATGTCATGGTATATTGGCTGCAGCCATGCTATTCGTCATGCAGTGTCACTTGCATTGTCAGTGTGGCTCACGGACACGCGGCTTTGCTGGGTTTGGCACATGTGCATGGGTTTGTTGTGAGATTGGTGATGTGTGGGAAGGGCCCCCTCTGGGCACATAGTCGAGGAGGGCCTACTTGCTGTTTCTAGGTGTGCTGCATTGTGCCAAGGGGATCAGGGACATGATCCAGAGTTATTGTGGGTGTGCACTGTGCTATACTTAATTGTGCATGTGTGACATTGTGCCCATCTCCCCCTGTCCCCCCAGTCCCTGGTCGTTACTCACCCTGTTGCTGTTGTGTCAGGTCATGTTGAGCAGTGTCCGGTCCCCCAACTCCTGCCACCGTCTCCCCACTGATGAATGTGGACACCATTTCCTCCATCTCATCCAGCTCCTCCTGTGGCGCTGGACTCCCACCTCCAGTCTGCATTGCTGCCTTCTGGGTGTTGCCGAGTTTCTGCTTGGTTTTGCGCTTCACATCATTCCAGCGCCTCTTGAGCTCTTCCATTGTCCTCCTCAGCACTCCGACTGCATTCACCTTGTCCAGGATGGACTGTCATAGTCCATTTTTTGTTGCCAATGACACAGTGGAGGTGACGAACAGTTGTTGATGGTGTTCTACCACCTCCGTTATCAGGATCCTGTTTTCCTGCGGACTGAACCGCGTCTTCCTCTTCTTCTTCTCCTTGCCCTTCCCTGACCCCGAGGTCCCAGGCTGGTCCTCCGTGGAGCTTGTGGGGTTCTGGTTGTCCTCTGTACGTGCTTCGGCTACCTCCATTGTGCTTCGCAGTTGTTTTGGTTTTGTTTGTGGGTTTTTTCTCTGCTTTTATGGTGATTTTTCCCGCCTGACGTGTGTGAATTGCAGGCCTGGTGCAGTTTATCGCTGATTTTTTTTGTTCACGTTCGGCTTTAGATTTTTATCGCAGTCCCGGTTATTTTACAGCGGACATTTGACGCGTTGTCTGGAAACTATCGCATGTTACCGCCGTGTTGGGAATACGGCGTTAACACGGAGTTATTTTCCCGCGATAGACGGCGATATGAAATATTGCGTTAACCTATTTTGGCGATGATTATCACACGTTCTTGAGACTATCCCCCTATGTGTGTTGATGATTCTGACTGGAAAGAAAGAACAACCGGGATGTGGCCTTATATATAACTAACCACATGGATGAAAGACACAATACAACTTTGAAACATCTAGGAGATCAAAAAGTAATCTATCTAAAACATGTCTATATTTATTTTGCATGTTATGCTGCTTTTACATAGAAAAGTACCTTTCTATATATATTTTTAACATACCAATAAAAATGACAAGGAAGCAAAATAGGTTGTGAAAGATAATCATGTAAGTACACAGAAGAAAAATGTCACCATGATCTGCTTTGTCTGAATCCCCTGTGGCTGAATTAGAATCGAATCCATTGTGAACAGAATGTGTTCTTTAGAGTTCACACATTTTAGCACTCATTACGAGTGCCCCAGAAAATTAATTGGATTTTCTCCGTCCTAGAGTTTCCAATACAGGGGTACCTGGATGGAAAAATATGGGGGCATATTAGCAACGTGATTATCGCCGCTTTAGCGGGACTTTTTCCCGCTAAAGCGGCGATAATTCAATCGCCCTATTAGCAAGCTGTCGCTAACTGCTGTTAGCGACAGCTTTAAGGCGATAGCGACCGGGTTGGGTGCCGATTTGCATGCCAGCGATATTTATCGCTAATGGCATGCAAAGTAGGCGTTCCCAACCTAAAAGCGACTGGAAACAGTCGCTAAGGTCGCTATCACCTATTAGCGAGGCAGGGGAGGTGATTAACGAACCAGTGCTAAACACGTTTAGCGCTTGTTTGTTAACGCCTGGTCCAAACCTGACTTAGCCATGTAATCCAATGGGAGGTGGATTACATGGCTAAATCCCCTTGCCCTATTACCAAGCTAACACTGGTCACAGTGCGAATATCGCTTGTTTTCAAGCGATATTCACACTGTTCTCCAGGGTTTCTATCGCTTTGGAGATAAGCGTTGCTGATAGCACGCTATCTCCGCGATAGAAACCTGCGATAGCCGGCGATAATTATCCTAGCGCTAACTGCGCTTAGCGATAATTATCGCCGGTTATTGCTAATAGGCCCCACAGTCCTTTATGAGTTGGACTCTGAGGGTCCACTAAGAAATGATGAATTACAGAAGGAATAGGTAATTGATGTTCCATCTCCCAGGTATATCCTAATTGTTCACTGAAATTTTACACAGAGACTTCAGCTCTCTTCAGCACCTGAAATTTCTATATGAAATTGAAAAACTTCCCTATCAGAAATAAGAGGCCACTCACAGTTAGGGCCTTCAAAAGGAAATGTTCTACTAAAGCAATTGAATATGTCCACACTCTTTGAGCTGAGCAGTACACCTTCAAATTTTCTCATCTGCTAAAATGTACTATTCACTTTACCTTCTTTTTTATTGCCAGGGAGCCGTATGTGCATAAGAGAAATAAGCTTTCACAAGTATCAGTATTAGAAATCAAGTTGACGTATATAGAGTAATGCTTACATAGCTATAACAGATTAGCTATGTAAGCATTGCTGATTCCTCAGTGCTGAATATCACAATTATTTGAATTCAGAGGATAATTCATATGAAGATATAGTGTTCCTCACTATCCTACATAGGTGTGGAACTTCACTCATACCTGATTATAGTGTTGTGGACTACTACTATAGATTGTTCAAAAATACACTTTACCCTCCGGATGCCAAGACTGGACTGGAGCAAACAACCACTTGTTGAGCCACACAACTCAGAAGGGACTTTGTCAAACCATTGTCAGCTTGGGGCATGTGGCAAATAGAGGCATCTGGCCTACGGAGGAGATTGAGAACACAAATATTCGCCCCCCCCTCCATGTTGATACAACCAACTCTGAATCTTACCTGGTGTGTAATAGAAAGTGAACACATTCTTTCAGCGTTGTATTCTATTGTAATGTTAGATATCTCATAAACAATTTGGATTCACTTTTCTGGTTGTGAGAATAATGAATTCTATATAAGACACACAACAAGTAAATATCCAACACCACCTAAATGAGATGCACGAGGATCTCACAAAAAATAATAAAGACACGTGTTATGGTTTTCTAAAGTAGAAGTGATCAAAATTGACATTATTCATACACTGCTGTGTGTTTTCATCACTATCTACATGTGAGAAATTGGGTTGTTGATTGAGCCCTTCTCAAGTAACAGCCACAATCCTTGTAAATGGTGAACCATAAGAAGTCACTAAATTAACTTGTGCTTAACACTCTGGTAGCTTGACACCAAAGCAGTCAGGCTTAACTTGGAGGCAATGTGTAAAGTATTTATGCAGCACACAAACAGTAATAAATTGATAGCACAACACAAGAAAAATCCCAGGCAAATTTAGAATCAAAGACTAAATTGTAATAATTTATTTGGCACCAAAACAGCCCAAATTCAAGAAGTCAAACCAGGATTGTGAATTTTTAAAGTTCAGGGTAAAAGCTAGCATCTAAAAGATCAAAGTGCCAACCGTGGACATCTAGTATTGTGGACCGGGTCAAATTCGAAAAATATGGCCGACCTCAATGGAGCTTGGTTCAGATACAAGAAGTGGTTTGGCCCTGATCTGCGCTTACCTTCAAATTGAGAAGAAATTTCAGCAAAAAATGTCTTCAGAAGGGAAAATTCAGCAGGCAAGGCGCTGACCGAGGAGGAGGTTTCATCATCGGAGAGCCACTGGATTATGTCGTAGTGAAGATTTCCATGTTCAGACTTAGGGGTTGATTACGATGCCGTCCAGAAACACTTCCGACCGAAACGGTTTTGGAATCGTTTCCGACCGACTCGGGTTCTGCGAGTCCGACTGACCGATTACAATGCTTCCGTACATTGTTCGGTCGGACTCGCTTTGACTTCAATGGGAGTCTGTGTTCTGAACGAGAACACAGGCTCCCATTGCAAAAAGGCAAAAAGGGGTGGTTTGGGAAAACCATGCACCCTGTGACGGGCACCCCATGGTGCCTGACACACTGTGCATGGTTGGTAAGAGGGGTCCCTTGGGCACCCCCACGAGCCACAACCTGAGGCCTACGGGTGAAGGGGGGCCTGCTATGGGCCCCCAAAGTCAGATTCCTACAGCTGTTTCTTGTCGGGCAGACCGAATCGGAACGGCTGTCTGAATCAGCCATCATAACCGCTCATTCGGCAACCGTGTCCATAGATCTGTACGATTCGGCTCCGAGCGACTCGGACTGTCCGAATGCCGTTCGGAATCGATTCAGATAGCCCGGACGGTTTCCTTTCATTGTAATCGGTCATCCGGAAAAGTGTCCGATTCGGTCGGAAACATAGGTTCCGAATTGGATTCGCCGAATCCGAATCCTGTCCGGAGCCTTTCCGGACGGCATCGTAATCGATCCCTTAGTCTTTTTTTTGGAAGTCAAAAATCTCCACAGGGTCGAAGCTGCAGGATGTAGCCGGCGAGGGCTCCACAAGGCCGGATACCCATTTTGCAAAGGACCACTGGACAGGATTTGCTGCTGCGGAGAAGAACATAGCGGGAGCTGCCACAAAGTCAGGCTGACAGGCGAGGCACCTTGGGCAGATATCTGTCAGACTAGTGCAAGCACTCTTACCTGTTGGGTGCCTTTTAGAAGTTTGCAGAGACGTTATGTGCCAGACTTCCCAAACCCTACCGAACAACCTGTGTTTTCTGTAAAGACCCACTAGGCTATACGTTAAAGTTAGGGAGGAGAGCCGGATCCTGGACGCTACTGTGTTCCTGTTGTCGAACTGCGAGGCAACAAGAGCGGAATGATATTAACTGCAGGTTCCTAATACTAACACAAAGTTATACCCCTCCCCTCACTCTACGTCTTTTATTCTAAGTGGATTGTAAGCGTTGCGTTATCCTACCTGCGATTTACAGGTGGGCTGCGTCACGTCCTAGTTGTCGAGTGATGGATGAGATAAGATGTTCTCTGTTGATGAGCTGTTGTCGGAGTGAAGTGTTGAGAAGAATGTTGTGACCTCTGGTCTGTTCTGCAATTATATTTACCAACAAATGAGGGACGGTAACATATGTCTCAAAACCAAATGTACACCAGACTTTTTACAGTTAGATTTCCTCTCAAGGTTTCACTTACTTGCATCACTTCTTGTAACTCACACCATCACTTGTGCTATACCTAAAATCTAAAATACAATAAGAAAATACACACAACACACAATGGTACTCAAGCCTTTTCTACTTTTGAGTCTTTAGTCCAAGTCCTTGATTGCGCCTTTCCCAGCACTGTTCCTTTAAGCCAAGTTACAAAGTTCTGCAATGTTCTGCACTGTTCCTTTAAATTCAAGCAACAATGTTTCCAAAATTGTTTAAAAATTTCAAGAAATAGGCTCGCTCCGAAGATCTCATCAGGAAAATGCAGCGCAGAAGCGAAGTCCGATAACAGGTGAGGATTTCTCCCCAACCGGAATCAGCTGTTGTCTCTGCAATCGGCGAAAGGCTAAGCGCCTTCCAGAATGTGGGTGTGGCTATTTATAGCCTGCCACTCCCAACGGGCCGCCGCACGCTAGACGTTGCGTGTATCTAATCGGTATTATGCCGGCAAAGCTTACCGATCCTGTTTTAGTTCTTACCTTGCCCCAAACTTGCGCGCAGTCTCGTCCTGACACCGCCGTTGCTCCAAATTGCTCAGAGTCTTCGCGCTGCTCCACATGTGCTCAGAAGTCCTCGAGAGCCTCCCACTCTCAAACGGTTTACACAAAACATAAGAGTCAAAGGCTCTCACCAATAACGTCATATCTAAAATGTTTCATACAGTGCATATGTCACATAAATCACTACATACACATGGCGTGCTTGGTGCACGGGCTAGGGGTGGGTTATTATGAAGGGCAAAGTCTGAGTCCATGTTGGTGGACTCATGACAAAATCAAGGAGGCTGGTCCTGGTCTGCTCTTTGTTCTCAGAGCAGTTTTTAGCCAAAAATGTTATAAGTCCAAAGTTTTGGATTTTTGGCTATCTGGGCACCTTTAGAACCGCTTCCAAGGACCCAGGCCTGGAAGGCACCACTTGGAGGGTGGGGACTCATTCAGGCTGTGTCCAGATGCGGGTTCAAGTTGGTTAAAGCCCTTTCTGTCTTTGAGGCTTTGATCATGAGGCCAGCCAACTAGACCTTGGATTCACTCTGGTAGTCCTGGGTTCAAGAAGTGGAACAAGGCTGAAGCAGCAGGTCAGACCTCTGAGGGTTCAAGGCAGGCTTCAGGCAGCAGAGCATTCCTTCCCAGTGGAGCAAAGCAGTGTTCTGAAGTACAAAACAGACCTCCTCTGAGAGTCCTTCCAGAGGTCCAGAAACTGAACTGAACAGTGGGTCTGAGGGTCCTATTTTATACCTGGTACCTTCTTTGAATTAGGAGACCTTTCTACAGAATTCCCTTTAAAGTGCTTGGAGTTTCCTGCCTTCCCTGGCTCCAGCCTGACTGCATGAACAATGAGGTATTGTGAAGTCCTTTGTGTGAAGGTGGGGCAAAACCTATTGACTTGTAAGTGTGGCTTTGCCCAGCTCCACCCCCCATCCTACCAGTGATGGCCCATCCAAGCACACAAAATCCCCCTATTGTTTATCTGTCTGGGAGGAATAAACAAAGTCCAACTCCCAACTACACCCAGTCATGTGACACCAGAACAGGCTTCGGGCAAAAAATAGCTACGCCAGGAAAATACCAACTTTCTAAAAGCGGCATAATCAAAATTGTAAAATCCAACTTTAGCATTAAAGAGGGTTTCAAATTACAATTTCTTAGACACCAAAATATAATCTGTACCTGTTCCCAATCAAACGTCAGCACTTATTAAATGTAATAAGGAAACACAATGTTATCCAAATGGAGAGGTAGGCTTCACAGTAGTGAAAACAAATTTGTGAGTTTTATCGTAACAGGACATTTAAAACATAAATGTACATAGCCAACATTTTAATTAAAAGGTACCTTGCCCTAAGGGCTACCTAGGGCCCACCTTATGGGTGACTTATGTGCAATAAAAGGAGAGTTTAGGGCTTGTCAATGGGGTCATTTTGCAAAGTCGTATTGGCAGTTTAAAACTCCAAAATACTGCTTTTGTACCAAGCTACCAGAGGGATAAGCACATGTTAATTTAGTGCCTTTTGTGGTTCACTCTGACAGAGGTTGCGGCAGTTACTTGAGCAAGGTTAACAACCCTCTCAACCAACAACTCAATTTCTCACATTGGTGATTAGTGATGGGGTCCATTACTTGTGTTTGTGCAGTGCCAGACAGTAATTTGTGAAACACAAAAATCCCATATAAATAATTTGACATCACAGTTGACCTCTTTTTAAAATACTCTTAGTTTTCCATTGGCTGTTTCCTCCTTTTTCTAAATACCTCCCTGTTTTTGTACCATGTAAATGGAGTTGCTCAACACTGACACCCTCACCAGGGCTGACCAGCAGAGGCTCTGCAAGGAAAAGGGGCTGAATGCAGGCAAGTAGGCCACAACGTGGGACCTCCAGATAGCCCTCAGAGCCTATGAGGAGGTGAAGAGGTTGCAGGCCACCCCAGAAGAGGTCACTTCTGAGGAGGAGGAGGACATGAATTTGGATGATGATGATGAGGAGGAGGACCCAAACATGAGTCCTTAGCTGCAGGAGGAGCATCACCCCCAGAGGAAGCCCATGAGGGGACAAAAAGCACTGTGTCTGCTTGGAGCCTGTCCCCAGAGGAGCTGGAGGACAGAAAGGTGGAGAGGGAGCTCACACTACAGCTAGCCAAGATGGAGCTGGAAGCAGACAAAAGCAAGGCTGAGAGAGCCTTGTCAGGGAAAGAGATATTGCAGAGGAGAGAAGGGCAGTGGTGGAGAGAGCCTTGGCTGAGAGGAACCTGCTGCTGGAGCATGAGAAAAGCATGAAGGAGCTGGAGATCAAAGCCAGGCAAACTGCAGTGTCCCATGTAGAGGTAGTGGTCTGCATACCACAAGATTTGGTGCCCAGATACGTGGTGGGAAATTACATAGAGAAATAGTTTTCTACCTATGAGGTAGCTCAGAGAATGCATAGGGTCCCAGAGGAGTATTGGAGGCAAGCTTATGGAAACACATGACTACAGTGGGCAGGGACACACTTCTTACACTTGAGGTGAGTGACCAGTTAAAAAACATCCCCATGAAAGTCATCCTTGTCTCTAAATTAAGTTGAACTCTGAGAAGTACAGTCAAAGGTTCAGGGATAGCCACAAACACCCGGACCAGTTTTAGGTGTTTACTTGGACTATTCAAGCAATGCACTGAATGGCCTGAGTGAGGAGTAGCAAAGTTGACAGTTATGTTGGGCTGTACAGCTTCATTTTGAGGGCGCACATGCTCAACACCTGTTTTACAGAGCTGCACCAGGGAGCTTCCTAAGGCGGCAAATCTCTGGGTTAGTACCAGAGTGTCAAAGAATGCTTCTGTGGGGGGACTCCCAAAAGGGTTGTCAGGGTGCTCACCAGAAGAAGGAGGGAAACTAGGATGGAGTTCTCTCGAGGCCCCCAAACTAGTTCTCAGGGGAAATGGACCCAGCCTCAGTCTGACCAGAAAAAAGAGTTTGTGGATGAGAACAGTTGTATATTTGTCCCTAAGTGCTATGAGTGTTACCAGTTTGGACATACCAAGGTGATGCCAGGTGCCCCAAGAGGGTGCAGCCCCCCACTGGTGGTAGTATCCCAGGGTTGGCCAGTGTAGCACTTGAGGAGGAGATGGCCACAGTTAGTGTGGGGAAACAGCTGAGGTTTCTCTAGAGTTCCTGGGTGACAGAGAGATGGTAACCAAAGCCCAAATGCCTTCTGATACTTCCAGGTACAGGCAGTGGGTCACCATCAATGGGAAGAGAGTGGAGGCTTTGAGGGATGCAGGAGCCAGCATGACTACTGTCATGTGTCATCTGGTGTCCTCAGAGCAGGTGAGACCTAATACATTCTACCAGGTGATAGTAGCAGACAACCATGAGAGTTGCTACCTAGTGGATTGGGTGCCATTTGAATAGGGGGTGGTCTCAGGTTCTCTTAGGGTGGCTGTGAGACCTGCCATGTCTGTGGATTGTTTGCTTGGAAATGATCTGGAGCAAAGTACCTGGAAGGAAGTGGAACTCGGAGCACCTGGAAATGCTGGGGTTACCTGAATGGGTCAGAATGAGCACAAGGTCCATGGTTGCCCAGGAGGGGAGTAAAGGTGGCCTGGAGCCTGGAAGAATGATCCAGGCAGCTTCTAAGAAAGGGAAGAGTAGGGGGTGTGGGAAACCAGCCCCTGAAACTTTCACTTGTGGAGGCCACCCCATGGCCTACCAGGGAGAACATTACCTCCCTAGAAGCTTGAGTTTGCTGGGTGGCAAGTGGAGGGTGGGCCCACCAGGGTGAAGTTCTGCAAGGCACAGAAAGAGTGGCAACCCCTACAGGGTT
Source organism: Calotriton arnoldi (assembly GCA_963921515.1). Classification (NCBI taxonomy): domain Eukaryota; kingdom Metazoa; phylum Chordata; class Amphibia; order Caudata; family Salamandridae; genus Calotriton; species Calotriton arnoldi. Next base: position 83,493 of record CAWUFW010020191.1, read on the forward strand.
TGAGGTGGCAAGCTGAAGCCCAGGCAGCTGGTGACACCTCATCTATTGGGAGAATAACCTCCTGTATAGTGAACCTAAGGTGCCTATGCATGAGGAAACACGTATGTTGGTTGTCCCCCAAAGCTACTGGGCCTTCCTATCGGGACTGGCTCATGAACTACCCCTGGCAGGACATCTGGGGCAGGACAAGACCTTTGCCAAGCTTGGCCCCAGCTTTTATTTGCCCCGGATGAAGGTATCCTCAGATACATTCTGCAGGACATGTCTCACCTGCCAGGCCAGTGGGAACACAGGGAAAAAGCTGAAGACTCTCCTGCATCCCCTACCTGTCCTTGACATCCCCTTTGAAAGGGTAGGCATCAGCATTGTTGAACTCTTAGACCCTAAAACAGGTATATCCTGGATTTGGTGGACCATGCCATTAGATACCCAGAGGCAATCCCTCTGAGGCCTGTGACTGCACCTGTAGTTACTAAGGCCCTGATGGGGATTTTCACCCTAGTATGGTTCCTCAAGTATACACTGTATGAACAGGCACTTACTTCATGTCTGCCTACATACACCTACTTCATGTCTGCCTACATGAAGTCCATGTGGGAAGAGTGTGGAGTAACCTACACATTCTCCACACCAAATCATATTCAAACCAATGAGCTTGTTGAGATATTTACCAGGACCCTAAAAGGCATGATTATGGGCCTACCTGAGTCCATCAGGCGGAAGTGGAAACATCCTCTTACCATGTCTGCTCTTTGCCTACAAGGAGATGCCACAGAAGAGAGTTGGGTTTAGCCCATTCAAACTTCTTTATGGACACCCTGTTAGGTGACCTCTCAGTCTGGTGAAGGAAGGGTGGGAGCAAGCTCCTAAAAAGCCCTCCCCCCCCCCCAGGATGTGGTTAAATATATGCTAGCCCTCAGAAACCAGATGGTCAAGTTCTGGAAGAAGGCTTATGAGAACTTAGAAGCTAGCCAGGAACTTGTGAAACTCTGTGATAACCAGAATGCCACTCTGGTAGAGTTTCAGCATGGCCAGAAAGTGTGGGTTATGGAGCCAGTGAATCCCAAGGCCTTCTAGGACAGTTGGACAGGGACCTATGAGGTGACTGGGAGGAGAGGGAACCTCTGCCGGACCTCCTATCATCTAAATATAAGATGGGTCAGTGGAATGTGTTAAACTCTCTCACATCCTGACCCCAGAACAGCAGAAGGACTGTCTCCAGTTGTTGGGACAATTTGCTTAATTGTTTTCCCTCACATCTGTGCTTACACACTTGTGTACCCATGATATAGATATTTGGGACAGCCTGCCTATCAAAACCAAAATATTCAGGCTGTCGGACAAAGTCATCATTAAGGAAGAAGTCTCCAAAATGTTGGAATTGGGAATGATTTTCACTCCTGTAGTCCCTGGTCCAGCCAGTGGTGCTGGTACCCAAAGTAGCATGTGTGGACTACAGGGGGCTCAACTCAGTCACCAAGACTAATGCTCACCCCATCCTTGAGCTGATGAGCTCATCGACATATTTGGGGCTGACAGGTTCCTGAGTACGTTTGACCTCACTTCTGGATACTGGCAGATAGCCCTAACTGAGGGGGCAAAATAGAGGTCAAGGTTCTCTACCCCAGAGGGCCACTTTCAATTTAAACTGATGCCCTTTGGATTGAAGAATGCCCATGCCACATTCCAGAGGTTGGTGAACCAGATCTTAGCTGGGATTGAGACCTTCAGTGCTGATTGCTTGGATGATATAGCTGTCTACAGTAGCAGGAAGTGCTTCAGGCCCCGCAACAGGCAAGCCTGAATATCAAGGCCAGTGAGTGCCAGATAGGGCTAGGTTATGTGGTGTACTTGGAACACCTCATAGGCGGGGCTAAGGTGCAGCCCTTCCAGCCCAAAATAGATACTACCATGGCATGGGAGCCTCCCGAAACCCAGACAGAAGTGAGGGCCTTCCTATGCCTCACTGGATACTACAGGAGGTTTATTAAGGGATATGGCACCATTGTTGCCCCCTTAACAGAGCTGACTTCCAAGAAGCAGCCCAAAAACGTGATCTGGACAGAGGATTATCAGAAAGTCTTTGACAATCTCAAACAGGCCATGTGTACAGTCCCTGTACTCAAGTACCCTGACTTTTCATAGCGGTGCATTGTGCAAACTGATGCTTCAGAGCACGGCATAGGGGCAGTTTTATCACAGTTGAATGAGGAGGGCCTAGAACAGCATGTAGCTTTCATCAGTAGGAGACTACTTCCCAGGGAAAAGAAAGGGAAGCCTTTGCTGTGTTCTGGATACTGAAGAATCTGAGACCATACCTGTTTGGGATTCAGTCCTGAGTTCATACAGACCAGAGTCCCCCTCAGATGGCTCATGCAGATGAGGGTTTGAGAATCTAAAACTGTTGAAATGGTCCATTTCCCTACAGGGAATTGGCTTCAAGGTGGAACACCGCTCTGAGTCACACCACTCCAGGGCTCATGGTCTCTCTAGTTTCTTCCACATTAGTGATGCAAACTCCCAGGAGGTTGAGTAGTTCTCCCCACTTTCAGCTGGGGGGACACGTGTAAGACCTGTCAGCGTTAGGGTGGTCTTCCCCAAATGTTTTGCCTTTGCCCTCCTATTTTTCTGAATTCATTTTTGCTGGCCTTAGGACTCTGTGCACTTTTCCACTGCTGACCAGTGCTAAAGTGCTTGTGGTCTTTCCCTAAAACATGGTAACATGGCATACACCTGATTGGCATAGTTAATTTACTTATAAGTCCCTAGTAAAGTGGTCTGGCATATACCCAGGGCCTGTAAAATAAATGCTATCAGTGGGCCTGCAGCACTTATTGTGCCATCCACTGATGTAGCCCCTTAAAACATGTCCCAGGTCTGCCATTGCAGCCTGAATGTACTTTTAAACTTCCACTTCGACTTGGCACGCCTTAAGCACCTCTTTTATTGCATATAAGTCACGCCTAAGGTAGGCCCTAGGTGGCCAATAGGACATGTTGAGCATGTCCCGGAAGAGAAAAATTCACAAATTGTTTTTCACTACTGTGAGGTCTACCTCACCCATAGGACAACATTGGATTGCCTTATTACATTAAATAAGTGCTAACCGTTGATTGGGAACTGGTAGAGATTTCATGTTTGGTTTTTAAGAAATTGCAATTTAAAATTATCGTTAATGGTAAAGTCGTATTTCAAGTTGCAATTTTGAAAATGCCACTTTTAGAAAGTTGGCATTTTCCTGCCCTAGCCATTTTGTGCCTGTAGGATTTTCCTGCGTCACATGACTGAATGCAGTTGGTAGTTGGACTTTGTTTATTCCTCCTAGACAGTCCTAGACACAAAAGAGAGATTAGGTGGCCCTAAATAGGTCATCACTGGCAGGATGGGTGGCAGAGTCAATATGCTGTGCCCTGCCTTCACACAAAACACTTCACAGTTACTCAATTCAATTCAATTCATTGTTTACTTTATTCGATTTGAGACACAAATCATATAAGCATTTACATTAAAATACATCCCGAGATTATCCCACCCCAATATTTCATAATACAAAAGGGAAGAATTGCTCCTAAACCATCAATTATTTCATATAATATCTAAAAATACTAACAGGTCATTTCTAAATATCATTAGCCACTCTCGTGGATCTTGATTTTAGGGCCGTTTTAAAAAAATTTGCCACAAAAGACAAGGTTAAAACATCAGCGGAAAGTTTTAAAAAGAGCAGTGCCACGCGTGCCTGTCTAATCCCGGTAGTCTGTAATAAAGACTTCAAAAACCTTTTTCTAGGAAGGGCATAAAAAGAACAATTAAAAAGGAAGTGGAGGGTATCCTGCGGAGACGCATTGTCGCAGCCGCAGGGCCCTCTTTCTCCTAGCTTTATGCTAAAACCTGCGGGGACCGCCAAAATATGGTGAATAAAATTAATTCTAAAACGTGTAATTAAAAATCTATCATGGGCACTTGTCATAATGGTTAAATATGGTTCTATCCTCGAGGAGGTTTTTATTAAAACATATTCTCTCACTGTCGGTTTTACCAATTCATTGCCCTCACGTTGCGCCATACTAAACTGAAAAAACAACTCTTTAACAGCTGCCTTGTTCCTCTGTCTTATATTATCTGGCTCATCGAACAGTGCCTGCCGTCCCATTTTTTGTAGGCAATGCCGCACATATTTTAACCATGGGATCTTCATTGCGTTGGCCAAAGACAAGCAATCCTGAACAACAAGCCTTGTTAGGCCTATCTCTTTGTTTAACCAGACCTTCAACCAGTGAATTATAGGTCTGACAGCCACTGAATCTGAAATATAACTAGCTCCCAGTTCTTCATGGGCAATAAATGCCGGGGTGCTGTGGGGGACCCTTAACAGACGCCTCATATATTTGTTTTCTTCTGTTTGTAGGTTGTTAGTTTTCACAAAACCCCAGACCTCACTACCATACAGCACCTTGGCACAGCAGATTGAGTTGTACAATTTTAAAATCACATCCGGAGTCCACAACCCAAGTCTGCTTGCAAAATTCGCAATTGAACCTGTGGATCTAATTAAAGACAGAGATTTCTCTTCTAATAAGTGTTTAAAATTAAGCTTCCCATCAAATAATATGCCTAAGTAAGCAAAAGCTGGGACTTTACCTAAAACATGCGATCCTATGGTATATTTGTATGATTTAACAGGCTTTTTCCCCAACTCCATTACATATGATTTGCTGAGATTGGGGGACATCTCGAGTTTTTCCATGAACTCTACAAAACCGTTAATTAAAAGTTGTAGGCCATGAGGGGTGCGGGCCAAAAGCACCGCATCATCTGCGTATAATAAAACCGGAACAGTTCTATCCCCTATTCGTGGTAAGTCTGTCCTAATGTCCCGCAGTGCCGCATCCAGGCCATTGATATATAAAGTAAATAAAAAAGGTGCCAGAATGCATCCTTGCCTGACACCGCTTGAACATCTAAAATGATCTGTGACTTTTCCTTCCTGGGTATACCTTACTGCAGCCGTGGTGTAGTTATGCAATGATTGAAGTATATTTATTAGTTCTGGGTCCACCCCTGGTTTGCCATTACTAGCCACAGCTTGTTCCGGTTCACACGGTCAAAGGCCGCTGATAGGTCCATAAAAGCCAGATAAAAAGCCCCCCTTTTACCAGCGTATATTTAGCGGAAATAAGATAGAGATTAAGACACTGGTCCACAGTTGATTTCCTGGGCGGAATCCGTATTGAATATCAGTAATTATGTTGGCAGACTCGGCCCACTCCATTAGTCTATTCAAAATTACCCGCCCCAGGACCTTGGCTGAAACATCTATCAGAGATATTGGTCGGTAACAGTGCGGGCTATCCCTGTTACCCTTCTTGAAAATCGGTACTATAATTGCTGAGGACCAAGAAATAGGCATTGAGACACTTATTGCTGCATTTAGGACCCTTGTTAATAAGGGTGCCCAGACCTGTAGGTTGGATCTAAAGAGGTCGGGCGGGATCCCGTCTGGGCCTGGAGCCTTATTTCTCCTCAACCCTTCAATACCGATAGTAACTTCCTCCAACGAGAAAATAACAGAGGTAGATCTTCTAGATATAGGTAACAACTGCGCATCTGCCTGGCTGGACGAGTGATTATATAGACCCTGAAAGTACTGCTGCCATTGTTCAGGGAGTATATTACCGCTTAGCCCAGGTTTGTTTGGGTCCGAGAAGCAGGGACTATTTATAACCCTCCAAAACCGTTCTGAATCCTTCTGCTCCGCTGCTTCAAGGAGCTCCTCCCAAGCTGTCCGCTGTAGTTGACCTCTACGTTGTTTTAACACTAACTTATAGCTTGCGCGACACGCCACCACCCTCTCTCTATCCCTGGGAGACTGCTTAAGAGCATCCTTCAATTTCCTAAGGGTGAGCGAACATTGGTGATTGAACCATCTTGGGGAATCCCCCTGTGCCCACGTGACTGTGTTTTCAGCAACTTGGTGACAATGGCGGCAATATTTGTAAAAGCCTCAATAAGATCAGCCCCTTCAACCTCTAGATCCAGGCAATTCATAATATCTTTAGCGCCTTTGCCAAATAAAGCCACATTGAACCCTGCTTCATCTATCTGGGCCCATCTTAATTGCCTACCTTGGTCAACCATGGATAATAGTTGATCCTTTGTCTGTCTGACCACACCCTGGATGTGTACATCAACTACTAGAATTAGCGGGTTGTGGTCACTAAATGCACTGTGTAAAATATTAAATTTGCTGACGGATCTTTTCATTGCCTGTGAAATCAGAATATAATCAATAACTGAATGGTAGCCTCTTCCCTTAAAAGTAGGGACCAACAGGGAGCCTTCCGTAGTATCAGCCATGTCCAACGTATGTGATAACCCGTGTGTGTATAAGAGACACGTCAACTCCCTTCCCATCAGGGTGCGTTCCATGTGCATACCATCACTTAATGCACAAGAAGACCAATCGCCATGAGTCACCCTTAGGTCCGGACATAGATGACAATTAAAATCGCCTGCTACAATCGTGTGCATTGCACCCTGCCCACTCCTAGTGAGACGATCCAGCCAAACATCTAATTCATATAAACTATTTGAACCCTGTGGTGTGCATTGTATGGCATTATAAAAGTTCAAAATGGTTACCCTGCATCCCTTAGCTATGAGTCTAACTCCTTGTACATTATGTGAGTCACAGGCCAGATCCTTCCACCTTCCCTGGAGGTTCAGATCCACAAGCACGATCAGGCCCCCCCTTTGCTCTTCCGGCTCGGAGTTTAATTGCCGGGCAAAAGAAGGTTTTATATCCCTCTATAAAACACGTATTCTCCGTCGCCCAAGTTTCTTGGAGACAGATTATATTATATTGCCTTACCAAGGAGAGCCAATGCGCATCCTCCAGTTTACTTGCTACACCAGCTATATTCCAGGATATAATTTTTAAAGAGCCTTCATTCTTGCTCCTATCAGTGTTGGGCACCCCGCTAGTATCCCCGGAGTCAACTAAACTGCCCTCTCTGATCTCCCTTCTCTCCTCACTGATGGTTAATTCCCTACACTCCAATGATGGGACTGTCACCAACCCGCCGGCCTGCACAAGCTTCCTTTTCTGAGCGACCACGGGCTCCAACAAACTCACTGTCCCCCCGCCCCCGATCCTACATTCAGGCAGTCAATCATTTTCGTTCAAATCACCCAGCGGGGCAAAAACATTACTTAGATGAACTGGTCTGCCCTTACCCCCACTGGTGTTATATTGGTCCTGGTTCTCCTCAGCCTGATTAACCATACCTCTTGTCCCTGGTCTATAAAAAAAGCCCAGAGGCAAGGGTTTTATACCAGTCTCCAAATCAAATAAATGTTCTGCATGAGAAAGGATTGAGTGTGCCAACCATGAATATCTAAAAGTAACAATCACACAGTCTCCAAAAAAGGATTTCCTTGTACTGCCTATCCAGGTCACCCTTCTAGCCATCAAAATATGCCGAAGATCACGAATGTCGAATCTCACAAATTTAGAGAACCAGTGTGCTGCCTTATTAATTAATTGTATAGTGGACTCCTCGTGCGTAATTGTTTGGGCAGGTACACCTACAAGGACAACCGTGTACGGACAACAGGCTGGAGGAAGATTAATTATTGGCAAATCGTCTCTCTGAGGCAGAGCAACTCTACTCAATGGGTGTTGGCTTGACAGTAATCCTTTGTCACTGATATCCCTCGGGCAGGCTGCTATCCCATCTATACCACCCTCAATTACCCTGCTACCCTTCCCATTCATGTCCCTGCCGCTTCCCTCCCGCGTGTTACGAATTACTGTATTACCATGACTATTAATTGTCTGACCCCCCCCGCCTTGAGCATGATGTTCATTTGCAGGCTCTCCTAGGAACGCAACACGTGCCTCTGTCGGCACATTGACCTCTGGTAAAGAATTACCCCCTCCCCCATCTGCCTGCACGCCTCGTAAATGTTCCGCCTGTGCTGGCCGAGATATCTGCATTGGCATCTCTTGACCATGCATGCACCGCCCTCTTTCATGTGGTGGTTTGATATGAATACTACACACTTTCTCCAGCCCTAACAATTTCTCCTCTAAGCTATTTAACTTGCTTAGTATGGGCTCGAGTAGGACAGAGAACAATGTCTCAAATCTTTTCCAGGGATCATTATCGCAATCCTCCATGTTTAATATCAGGCGGTTCTGTTGGGTTGGAGCTACTCCCTGACATGCCAGAGGTCCCTGTGATGCGTTACTATTATCCTGAGTACTTGACTTAGATTGTAACTTCTTGGCCCTGGGCCTGGGCTTCTGTTTCTGTTTTTGTTTTAGCAGTGCTCCACCCCTATGATGTTTCGACGAGGGTTCTATATTAGTTGTTAGCATCTCGGTTAGCCCAGTCCTTTGGCACCCTTTAGATCTAGTAATTCTAGTGCCGACCTCATCATCACTTCCGTCAACTACGCTCTGAACATCAGACACAAACAGCGAAACAGGGACGGGGTCAGAGTCTGGGCGAGAGTGCAAATCCCCACTACCCCTAGTCCCTGGGTCAGGAACTCCTATCCGAGCACCCAGACCATCAAACCCCCTATTTGACGAAATTGTCGGCCTTAACAGGCCCCCATCAACACACAGTAGGCTCCTCTCACCCCCCCCCTCCAAAATGTCACCCACATTTACTAATGATTGCGGGGCGGGTGCCGTGGCTCCTGTAGGCGAGATCGCACCACTAATGCCCCCTAATGAGGATCTTTTACAGGCGGTCATCGAGTCCAAAGAAAGTCTCTTCTCGGTGAGCTGTATTTCGTGAGTCAATAATGATTCCGCCCGTGTTAGAAAGGCGTCCAGAGTCCCTGTTAAATCCCCCCCCCCCTTTCTCGGCATTCTCTTCGCCATGCCCCCAAATAACTGTATTCCAAGGCGTAGTGTTCAGGGGGGTGGCCCAGCCCGGCCTCCTCCAGGCGGACGGGCGCGGACTGGCCCGCCCTTGGCCCGGGCTTTGCGGGTAGCCGGGCGCCCTTTTACGCGCCTCCTGGTGCCAACAGGGGTGTCCCGCCACTCGTAGGGCCGCAAAGCTGCTGGGATTTGTAGTCCCACTGACTTAGAAGATCGCGTTGGCCGTTCCCGTCACGGCAAATATCACTGGAGCAGTTCCTCTCACAGCAAGGGCAGAAACAGGGAAGCAAGGCAACAAAGGGCTGGAAAAGCGTCCCGTGCTGCGGGTAGCCGGGCGCCCTTTTACGCGCCCCCTGGCGCCGACAGGGGCGTCCCGCCGCTCGTAGGGCCGCAAAGCTGCTGGGATTTGTAGTCCCACTGACTTAGAAGATCGCGTTGGCCGTTCCCGTCACGGCAAATATCACTGGAGCAGTTCCCCTCAGAGCAAGGGCAGAAACAGGGCAGCAAGGCAACAAAGGGCTGGAAAAGCGTCCCGCGCTGCGGGTAGCCGGGCGCCCTTTTACGCGCCTCCTGGCGCCGACAGGGCCGTCCCGCCACTCGTAGGGCCGCAAAGCTGCTGGGATTTGTAGTCCCACTGACTTAGAAGATCGCGTTGGCCGTTCCCGTCACGGCAAATATCACTGGAGCAGTTCCACTCACAGCAAGGGCAGAAACAGGGCAGCAAGGCAACAAAGGGCTGGAAAAGCGTCCCCACAGTTACTCATTGTTCATGCAGTCAGGCTGGAGCCAGGCCAGGGGAGGCAGGAGACTCTGAGCACTTCAAACAGAATTCTCTAGAAATGTCTCCTACTTCAAAGAAGGCGCCAGCTATAAACATAGGCCCCTCACACCCACTCTTCAGTTCACTTTCTGGACCTGCGGGAGGACTCTCAGGGGACTAAATGCTGCTGTGGCCTGCTTTGTACTTCAGAATACGGATTTGCTCCACCTGGAAGAACTGCTCTGCTGCCTAAAACTTACCTTGAACCCTAAGAGGCCAGCCCTGCTACTGGAGACCTGTTCTGCTTTATGAAACCAGGACTACCAGAGTGACTCCAAGGGCTAGCTGGCTGGCCTCCTGATCAGATCCAAAACTTGGGACTTTGAATATTTTTGCCTAAAAACTACTCTGAGAACCGAGAGGACCCCAGGACAAACTTGCTTGTCTTTCTGACCAAGGCGCATCACCAGTCTGCCTGACATTACGCCAGCTCCTGCTACGTTCTTCTCCGCAGCAGCAAATCCTGTTCAGCTGTCCTTCACAGAAGGGGTATCGGCCTCATGGAATCCTCATCAGCTACAGCCTCCAGCCTCATCCTGCTGGAGATTTTTGGCTTCCAAAAAAAAGATAAAGTCTGAACATGGAAATCTTCAACCCAACTTCGTCCAACGGCTCTCCGACGATGACGCCTTCTCCTCGGACACCACCTGCTATCTTGCCCCGCTGAACTTTACCTTCTCAAGACATTTTTTGCTGAAATTTCTTCTAAATCCAAAGATAAGTTGTCTCCGTAACATATTTGCTGACCTGGTCTCGCACAACTTGATGTTCCCGGTTGGCGCTTTGATCTTTTAGGTGCAAGGATTTTACCCTGAACTTTAAAAATTCATAACTCTGGTTCTACTGATTGGATTTTTGTTATTTTAGTGTCAAATATTTTTTTTTACATTTAATCTATTCTTCTAAATTGGTGTTGGGATTAGGATTTTTCGTGTGTTGCTTTTTCAATTTATTACAGTTTGTGTGCCGCATTAATACTTTACACATATACTCTAAGTTAAGGCTGAATCCTTTTTGCCAGGCTACCTGAGGGTTAAGCACAGGTTAATTTAGTGACTTTAAAGATTCACCCTGACAGAGATTGTGGCTATTGATTAAACAGGGTTAACACCCCACTCAAGCAACAACCTAATTTCTCACCCGCCTCCAAAATGATAATTAAACAATATGAATTTATAATTTTCTTTCAAATTATTCTAATTTTTTGAACGTGTCAATCTACTGCATTTAACGCATATTTTTGTGCCCCTCACAGGACCATGAAGATGCATTGTTTCAGGACAGCACATTAAAATGAAAGAAAGGACACTAAAGTGTAACCTAACCTTGAAAAGCAAATGTAACTGAAGCACTAATGGAATTATGGTTTATTTTTAGATGCACTAAAGCGTGAGGAAAATATAATGTCAATTGTTGCCTGCTGGTGTGCTTAATGTTATGGAATATGTTCCTTTTATTTTGCTAAAAGGGTTATCACGTTAAATTTTTCTGCTACTTTCCTGCTTCCCCAATCCTATTATTTCTACATCCTTCACTCCAGCTCCACACCCACTGCTGCAGGACTCAGGCCAGATCCTCAATCTAGATGGTCTAACAGATGTACCGTCGCACAGGGTATAAGTGCACCTTAAAAAATGTGCAAGAGGGCAAATGAAGCACTTCACGTACACATAAATGTCCAGGGTCCAGAATGCGTAAGGTGGTCCTTTTTATTGTGCTGTTCTTCATGTTTGATAACTTATGATGAGCCAAAATTTGATGACATCTAACATTCTCTTGGGGTGCCTGGAAACCTCCCACGCTATGCAAACTAACCCAAGAGTATGTTAGACAGAAGCATACAGCAGTCCCATTAAACATGAAATGTGACACTTTTTATGCCCCTATCGCTGTCTGTAATGTCTTACATGTGTATTGGGAATAGCTAGTGAACTCTGTAACATCATGTCTTACATGAATTTGGGGAATAGATAGTGAACTCTATAACGTCATGTCCTACACATATATTGAGAATAGATAGTGAACTCTATAATGTCATGTCATACATGCATATTGGGCATAGATAGTGAACTCTGCAATGTCGTGTCATACATGCATATCGGTACTAGATAGTATACTCTATAATGTCATGTCATACGTGCATTTTGGGCAACGTGCTCATCGTCTGGGACAAAGTCCTCGTTTTTCTCCATCTTCATCCTCGGTCTTGAGACCTAGGGGAATTATCCTATATTTTTTGGAATACACGGATTTGCTCAAAGTCTTTCATGCTGCCAAACAAAAAGGGAAAATCTCCTGGAATGGTTCTAATATCTTTTTTGCTCAAGACTATGCTAAAGCAACTGCGGACCGGCGGAAGAAATTCTTGGACATGAGACCTGCTCTTCGAAATTTAAATGCTCGTTATGGCCTATTTCATCCCTGTTTGTTTAAGGTGACTTACAATAATAAAACTACAAACTATGAAGATCCTGCGCTTCTCCAAAACTTCTTGAATACCTGCAGAGATGAATCCATGGATATTCCGCGACCATAGCATTTCTGGACTGACTTTATTCCGTTTGGTGCCTATTGTTTTTGTTTCTGTCTTGCCTTGGATGTGTTGTATTATCTCTTGTTAACATCTTTTCTTTCCCTTCCTTATTAGATGCGGTTTTGTGATCCTTCACCTTATGTTCCTTCGTTGCTTCTGGAGATCGTTTTTCCTTGTGCCTTCCTCCGTCCCGGATTCCCCCGTCTGGTGTGCTACCTTCCTTATGTGGCTTCACCTCCCCCACTCTCATTGTCTGCTTGTGGTATGTCTTTTTGACATTTTTCTCTATTATCAAATGTTGGATTTGTATTGTGTTTTTGTTTTATGTTTTGTTCTCCCTTCTTTCTTCCCTAATCTCTTCCTTTCTCTCACTTCTCTTTTTTCTCACTTTTGTATAAATTGCATCATCCTTTCTGTGTATCTTTCCATCCTCTCCTCATTCCTCCCTTTCTGTCTCAATCCTTTTATGCTTAATTTTGTTCTTTCTTTCAGCGATCATTCTAGTTCTTATAAAGTATACAAAATAATTTTCTATGTGCTACTTGACTGGTTATTTTTTCTCTCTATTTTTCCTCTTAATCCTAATCGTTCATTTTTCTTCAATCATTGGTCTTCTTTGCCTCTGTTTCACTTATTCCATTTCTTCTTATGTTTCTGCTTCTTCCTTTGTCTCATATACCTTCTGTTCTGTATTTACTATTTTTCTATGAAAATTCTTCATGTTAATAATTTTGATTTTTATTGTATTACTGAGTCTAAACATTTCAATTTAGTGTGTATTTTTAGATGTCGTTAAACATAATATCCTGGAATGTTAAAGGTTTGGGTTCTCCAATTAAACGTCAGCGAGTTTTATCACATATTGCAAGTTTAAAGCGGGACATTGCTTTATTACAGGAGATTCATATTATGGATACGGAGATAGCCAAATTAAGACGTCAATGGGTGGGTCATGTTTTCGCATCACCTGGTTCAGGAAAACGTAATGGTGTTGCTATTCTCTGTCATAAACAGTTAAATGTTCACCTTGTAAGTCAGGATAATGATTCAGAAGGGAGATGGGTTGCAGTATCTTTACTGATTAACAATATCCCTTTAACTGTTGTCAATGTATATGCTCCCACTAACAATGATAAGTCTTTCTGGCCACAATTTCTCTCCTCCTTGATGCAATATACTGATGATTATTTAATTGTCGGAGGGGACTGTAATATGGTCATAGATCCCTTTATAGATAGAAGGTCTAACTCTAGATTTTCACCTTCTCCCATGCATGCCCAATTCACATCTGCTATCTTCCAACGATTCCTTATAGATTCTTGGAGACTTTGTCATCCTACACTGCAAGAATACACATATTACTCTCCTGCTCATTCCTCTCAATCCCGGATAGATTACCTCTTTATATCTAAAGCTTTAATTCAACACATTTCCCACTCAGACATAGGCTCTATCTTAATCTCAGATCATGCTCCAGTCTCTCTGAGTTTGGATTTATTACCTCCGTCCAAGGGTATGAAACGATGGAGATTTAATAATTCCCTACTGCTGGATCCCATATTTACATCAACATTTCTTGATTTTGCAACCTCATTTTTTGTAGAAAATGAATCCCCTCAAGTATCACCTCAACTTGTTTGGGATACTTTTAAAGCTGCCTCTAGAGACTTCATTATTTCATTTGTGTCACAGAAAAGAAAAGCATCTTCTCACTCTGCCCAATTACTCAATAAACAAATAAAAAAATTGGAACACACCTATTATTTAACAAAATCCCAATCTGATTTGAAGGAACTTATTAAAGCCAAAATTTCTTTTAATAAACTATCTACTGCTTCCGCAAACTTATACCTACTTAAGTCTAGTGCCAAATATTATACCGCCTAAAATAAATCTGGCAACCTTCTTGCCAAATATCTAAAAATAAAAAAAGAACGTACAAAAATTGAATCTATTTTAACTTCATCTAACAAAATAATCCACAAAGATGAAGACATTCTCTCAGAATTTGTCGACTTCTATCAAAAATTATATACTCCCGAATTCTCTCCTCAATTGACTGATATTTCGCAATACTTATCCTCTATTCCTGCTCCTACCTTTCCTGATGTAGACTTTTCCTCCACCGATGCGGATATACATACGGACGAAATCCTTAAAGCTATTCAAACGCTCAAAAAAGGGAAAGCTCCAGGTCCAGATGGCTTCACAATAGAGTTTTACACTCACTTTTCTAATCTTCTTATTCCCAAACTTCATCAATTATTTCTTTATTTTATATCTTCCCAAAAATCTGAAGGTTTGTTTCAAGAAGCTTTAATATGCCTTCTCCCTAAAGATGATAAAGATCATACACTTTGCAAAAATTATAGACCCATTTCTTTAATTAATGTTGATTATAAAATATTTGCGAAAATCCTTGCCCTTCGCTTGGATACCATTTTACCTAGGATAATTGGGAAAGAGCAGAGTGGCTTTGTTAAAGGACGGCACTTATCTGACAATACACGGCTCTTCTTTAATGTTCTTAGCAATTCTCACTCTCACAAACAGTCATTAGCTGCTGTTGCACTAGATGCTGAAAAAGCATTTGATAGGGTTAATTGGCAGTTCGTCTTCTCTACACTTGTTTGGTTTGGTTTTGGACCCAAATTTCTCTCCTACATCTCTTTACTTTATTCTTTTCCCAGGTCCTCTATTCTAGCTAATGGTCTTGTCTCTTCATCCTTCCCTTTATATAGAGGTGTTCGTCAGGGATGTCCACTTTCTCCACTTCTATTTATTTTGGCGTTAGAACCCTTTTTAATAAAAATCCATTTAAATAAGACCATCACAGGGTTTCCTTATGGCGACAAACAATTGAAACTTTCTGCTTATGCTGACGATATCCTATTATTTATATCTAATCCTCAATCCTCTATACCATCGTTTCTTTCCGAAGTCAAGGATTTTGCTCACGTCTCAGGATACAAACTTAACACAGATAAGTGTGAAATTCTCCCTTTAAACAAACATTACTTTCATGCTGATTTCTCATCTTCCTCTTTTCATTGGAATCCAACTAAGATTAAATACTTAGGCTTATGGTTCACACCTTCTATTAAAGATACTGTGACATTAAATTTAAACAACTTACAACAAACTTTAATCGATTCCACTTCACGTTGGCACCCCTTATTTTTATCCTGGTGGGGTAGATTGGATTCAATAAAAATGATGTTAGTACCTATAATTTTATTTTTCTTATCTAATCTCCCAATTAATATTCCCAAATCTTGCTATAAGAAAATTTACATTACCTTATCAAAGTTTCTATGGCACAACAAAAAAGCTAGAATGTCTTTCGCCAAACTTAAACAACCTAAGCATATGGGCGGGGTAAACTTCCCGGATTTCTCTGCTTATCACACTTCATTTTTTCTTAAACACTCTTCTTCTTTATTCTCTCAAAACAGGAATGATTCCTTTTCTCAGCCTCTATGGGTAGAGATAGAAACCTCCTTTTTCTATCCCTTTACCTTCGAGGAAGTAATTTCCTTCTCTCAAGTTCCAGCAAAATTGTCTCTTCCCATTCTTAAGAATTCTCGTAAAGTCCTTCATCCTTTAATAATTGACGGCCTTGATGATCGAACTCGACTGCTACAATCTCCAATTTGGTACAACAAGATGATCAAAATTAAGAATAGAACTCTTTTTTGGAAGGATTGGTTGGACCTGTGTCTGAAATGGACCCATCAGCTTTTTCATGGAGATTCTTGTATTCCTTTTTCCGTAGCCCAATCTCATTTTTCTTTACCTCCCTCCTATCATTCAAAATATGTATCGCTAATTAAAGCTGCTCAAACCTCTTATGATGCTGTTAAAACTTCCCCTGCTCCTGTCAAATCTTCTTCGATTACTCTTTCCTCTATATCGGCCTCTTCTTCTGCGTCTCAAATTTATAATAAGTTGAGAGATTCCTCTACTTCTCGTATAAAATCTAAACTAGAATGCGACTGGGAATCGGATCTCAACGAGTCTTTTTCTCTCCTTCAATGGAGCAAAATTTGGACTAAAATAAGGAAGTCTTCTAGAGCAGCAAATACTACACAGACTTTATTTTTTATTTATAATAGACTTTTGATTACTCCAACTAAACTACATCATATAGATCCCACTATCCCCTCCTCTTGTTGGTCTTGTCACACCCAAGTAGCCGATCTTAAACACATGTTATTCACGTGTCCTCACATTCATCATTTCTGGACTACGGTATGGAAACAAATTAACAAAATTTTCTCTACCCATATTCCCTTCTCCTATTCACATATATTTCTGGGTAGTGTCGTGGAGGTATGGCCTTCCTCAATGACTAGTGTAGCTATTGTTGACCTACTTATTGCAGTTGCATTTCAACAAATCACAAAGTCATGGAAACAAGCCTCGAATATTTCGTTTCAGGCATGGTGGAACGGAGTTTGCTACAATCATAGGTTAGATAGGGCATATGTTCATCCTATTACTCTGGCTATTAAACGTGATTTACTGTGGTTACCCATCACCAATTTTCTAAATGTTTCTGCTCAGACCCTACCTTTACATAATCCCAGTGATGAAGAAGTACCCAAACCTCCTTGAAGTTAATAGTTATTATTAAGTATCTTTTATATATTTTAAGACATAGGTTGAAGCATAATATATAAATATAGTATTTACTATATGTTATTTTTTGTATTTCATCCATTTGATCGATGTTATTATCTGATGTGTTCTTCCCCCTCATTATTTCTCTCTTTCCTTCCCCTTCCTCCGCCTTCCTCCCCTTATATGATTACACTGGTCTTATATTTTATCTTGATGTCATACAACATTGATGTTCATTCTATGTTTATATTTAAATAAACTTATTCTTAAAACTCAAAAAAAAAAAGAAATACGTGCATTTTGGGAATAGATACTGAACTCTGTAGTATCCTGTCCTTCATGTATTTTGGGAATAAATAGTGAACTTTGCACTGACATTTCATAAATGCGTTTTGGTGATAGGTAGTGAACTCTGCAATGTCATGTCCTACATGTATATTGGGAATAGTTAACTCTGTAATCCATGTCATAAATGCATATTGGGAATAGATAGTGAACTCTATCATCTCATGTCATTCATGTATATTGGGAATGGATAGTGAACTCTGTAATGCCAAGTCATACATGAATTTCGGGAACAGATTGTGTACTCTTTACAATAGCATTCGAGAGACATCTTAAGTTGTGAAGCCAGGCCAGATACTGCCAAGTAGGCAGTCCCAGAAACTGCAAGTCTCGGCTCTATCAGTCAGTTGATCCTGCTGTTGGGCAGGTGCTATGTCACTAACATTGGGGCATATCTACAAGGGCTGGCGATAAAATTATCGCCGCTTTAGCGTCCGTTTTCGGACGAAAAGCGGCAATACTTTTAACGCCCTATTAGCAAGGACACGCTAACGCGTGAATCCATGCTTTTCGCCCTTCCTCTTATCGCCCAGCTTTGCATCTCTAATGAGATGCAAAGTGGGCGTTCCTCCCCAGAATAACAGGAGAAATGTCGCTAAGCGACATTTCTCCTATTATCAAGCCTGACGCTAAGAATCATATCGACAAGAAAAGTAGCGATAACCTCTGTTATCGCTACTTTCCTTACGCCTGCTTTGAAGCCGACTTAGCCATGATATCCTATGGAAGGTGGATATCATGGCTAAGTATGTGTGGCCCTATCAGCAAGCTATCGCCAAAAGTTGTGCGATTATCGCTGGGTTTCCAGCGATAATCGCACAGTTGGCAGCTTGCGCTCTGAATTTTATCGCTTTGGAGATAAGCGTTGCTGATAGCACGCTATCTCCGCAATAAAATTCAGAGTTGGCCGGCGATAATTATCCTCACGCTAAGAGCGCTGAGCAATAATTATCGCCAGCCCTTGTAGATATGCCCCATTGTTGGTAACCTTGTAAATCACAAGGTTTGGGTTTGAATTAATCAGCTATTTTAAATGCTGTATGAAATTGGGTTATTAGTTGTGTGGCGTGCACAAGTAGTAAGTCCACAGTTCTCCTTACTGGGAACTAAGAACCCCATTGTAGCGCTTGACTCTCTTACGGTAGCGAGGCAGAGCAGTCCAAGGACTACTCAGAGGCAGTGGTGTGAGCTTGCAATCACAAGTCACTGGCAGTCAATATTAACACTCAATAAATGACTGTCTAGTCAGTACTTGTTCTTTAGAAAAAGTATAAGTACATTTATTACACACACACACTACTAAATACTATGCAGTAATTTACAAATATATTCATTGATAGATGGAAAATTCCACAGATGTCATTACATAATCACCTTTGACCCCCTAAAGGTGTCATGCAAACATATAAGGTAAGTCTACTGGCTTGGTCAAAGGTTCGAGATGAACAAACCACATGTTACAGACTTCATTCTGTAGGTCAATTATCAATCATAATAAACATATACAAATGCACTTATTATTACTAATAAAGCATATTTACTGTGATCCATAATCACTGTCAGCATTAGTATGTCGATAAAGCATTACAAATGAGCTACACGTGTGCATGTTTTTTACAAACTTTCTAACCATGATAATGCAATCATAAAAGCAGCCCCTACAGGGCATCACATTTTGACTACATAACATGCAACCATAGACTTAGCCCCTAGAGTGCCCTTCAATACATGTACTTTCTTACAACAGCTTAAGGCCACAAGAAATGCAACTATAAAGTCATCCTCTAGAGGATGCAGCACTCCCAGTTGATGAGCAGAAGCTCCAGCCTGGGGAGTACTTTGAAAACACTGATAAAATCCTGGAAGGTCCAGGATTCCTGACCCCCGCAGATGTAGGTGGTGGTGCCCCCTGGCAGTTTTGGGGCCACCACAAGAATCAAAATATGCAAATAACAAAGCCCCACAGGGCATTATGGGGTGTTCCTCAGAGAGTAGTGAATATTTTAACAGTGGCTCTTCCGCTGTGCCGGAAGAGGTGCTGAGCTTTCCTTTTGTGTTTTCTCTATGTTTTTGGGAGGTGTCCAGTTCCACCTTGGCACCCCATGCCTCCATAATATTGGGGCTATTGGGGCACCTGAGGGACTCCAACATTCGCTGCCTGGCCAGCTCCCATGTGGCCCGCACCTTCATGTATGGCCGCAGGAGCCAGCAGCTTTGTTGTCTTTGACCGCTTTTGAGGACAGGATTTTTTTTCAGGCGGTGGGTGCCCGCTACCCCCAGGCATGGGGAGAGAGGCAGGACCTTTGCTACTAGGGGGGCAGTGACAGCACTCCCCCTGTCTTCCTCTGATTTGGGAGGGGACGGGGAGCGGGTCCTAGTCCCCTTTCCAATAAAAGCAGCCCGGGGGATGGGGTCCCAGGGTCAGTAGAGAGTCCGGGATGGGGGCCCCATGCACACCCCCTCCCTGAGTAAAATAAAAAAATGAATCCTGCACCAACCCCCTTGCCCTGGCCCACCCAGGGGTTAAGTGGTGAAATGGCGGAGGAGCCTTGTGTGTATTGCAGCTGGCAAAAGGCCAAAGGTGCCAATCTTTAAAATACCTTACCTTGAGCCCCGTTGCACCAATTTTGACCATCTTGAGCTAATTTTACGCCTGGTGGTGAGCTCAAGCCACCGGGGCAGTTGAAGCAGACCTCCTCACCTCCAAAGCAGCGCAGCCCTCAGGGAGCTGGTTCTCCTGGCTCCCTGTGGCAGCCTTCCTCCTCGTCTTGGTTTTTGGGAGCAAAGGTCTATGGCTTTCCCCCAACTGGTCCTCAGGGGGTGGAAGAGGACCAATCTTACTGACCCCATGGAGACTCACTGGTCCTGGGGTCAATGGGGCAAAGTCCTTAGTCCTTTCTTGGCATCAGGGGGTTCCTCCTTTCAGTTCTCCATGACAGTCCCAGAGTCCATCAGCAAAGTGCAGCGAAATCACCAGGCAAGAGAGAGTCTCCCCCTTATGCAAAAGTTTTTAAAGGGGAGTGGTAGGTTCCAGAAGCCAGGCACCCCTGGTCAATCATAGTGTGCCATGTCACCTATCTACCCCTGTCCCAACCCTCCTGCACAGCATGCTGGGACAGTTCAAAAAGGTGTCATCCAGGAGTCACTAGGCACATCGCCTCTGGGGGCCTCAGCTCCGCCCCTCGCTGACATCACTACCAGGGACCTTCTCACTGGATTTTCAAAGGGGAGTCCCCTCCTGTGTTATATCCAGAGGTCTGAGCTCCCTCTTTAGTTCAGAGGGCTTGGGCAGGCCCATCCCTGGGACAGTTGGACAGCCGATTGATGGATGCAGATCCTTCTGCCCCACCCCTTTCCTCTTAGGATGTAAGTGAAGCACTGTTAATTGCTCCCTTTGTGTGGGGAGGACTTTGTCCCTACTGCTGGAGAGAAATGTAAATAACCTGGCACAGCAGGGTGACAAAAGGCCCTGGGCGCTGATCCTGAGCTGAGCCAGAGAAATGACAATTCTGGATGACCCATAATTTGTACAAATATCTTTTTGGAAGTTGCAGATTTGATTTTTTCGCACAGGTTGCACTCTAATTCGATACATCACTGGTCTCTGTAGGACAAAGGGAAATGAAGCTGCACTCTAAGGAAGTTTTCTCCCTATGTGTGTAATAAGATGCCACTACAGACAGAGCAATAAATCACAGTGACTTTCCCCATTAATGTACACTAACAATATAAGGCGTACCCGAGGTCAATATCTAATCCTGAAGAGTGCCCACTGAGCCAGGCTTCCTGTGCATAGTTACCGGGCTACGCACAACAGTAGTCTCCCATGCGCAGCATGCACACATGTACACGTGTGTACACGTGTTCACGTGTAACCAGTCAAGTTCCCCTTACCCTTACTACGTCGCAGCAGCCTCATCTTAAAAGACGGACACTGGCGGTAAACATACGCAGTCCATTTGCCATGCAATTACCGTGGGTGAGACATATGTAGTGAGACTCACCCACAGTAAAACGTCCAAACAGGGTGATCCAAAAAGCAAAAAACCTGGGCTTGCGAATGGGCAGAACCCAAGTGCAACTGTTGCTATGCGCTGTGCACACAAGAAGCATACTGTTCTAGTGGCGTCGTTGAACACAGCTCTTTTGCATGTTTTGAGCAGGAACCAACAGAGTCATTGTCTATCGCATTATAACACCTAAATGTTGGACTTTTGGGAAAGGGTGAAGCTTCTTAAGGTTCGGAAGTAAAATACAATAAATTCAATGGGGCTTATTTATGAGCCCCTTGCACCATTGGGGCGTCACGTTGTGTGACGCACAGACGGCGCAACCTGCTGCGTGAAATTTACAAGCACACGTAAAGCCACCCTGCGTGGCTTTACGAGTGCTCATAAATCTCGCCCCATTCCACTCAACAAGTTTCTTGTTAGGGGCGTAACATGGGTGATGCTGTGGGTGTTCCCACGCAACACCCATGTCCACTGATGCATTTCCAGATTTACGAGCAATCATAAATCTGGAAATGCGTCAGGATACTACGCCACCCCCAGGAGTGGCGTAGGGAGGGGCAATGAGGAAAACATATGTCATTTCTCCTCGTTTTTTTCTCTTTCAATGCTTGCTGCATTCTACAGCACGCATTGGAAGAGGAAATCACCTCAAGTCATTGTTTTTGTGCTGGTAGGTGCTCCTTCCCGCACAAAAACAATCTCCCCATGACGCAGGCACCCTTGCACCATGGTGCAAGGGGGCCTGCGCCGGCACATGGCAGCAGTTTGTGCGCAGGCACAGGGGAAAGGCACAGAGATGCGACATGTTGCTGTAAATATGTCGCATCACTGTGCCTGGAAACTAACGCAGCGTGGTGCAGCAAAATAACTTGCGGCACCGCGCTGCGTTAGTTTCACATAAATAAGCCCCAGTGCCTGCAAAGATTAGGATAATACTGGTGTGATGAATTAGTGCAGGAGGACCACGCATGATATAATTTTTGTATTCACCTTATTCCACAGTTGCAATGTTTGTTCTGAAGAAATTGAACGTTCCCTTAGTTCTGCATGAGGAATTGTAAGTCAAAGATCCCTCTCTCTCTCCCAGAAGGAACACTGTGCTACACATTAGGGTTAGAATTTCACTCACTTTATAGAATAATCTTTAGCAGATGGCTAAGCCAGGAAAGGTCAGGGCAACCAGCCTGACATAAGTGGAGGGGGTAATGGTGGCATCACTGTTGAAGTGGTAGTGGTTACATTGAAGTGAGCGGGTTTTGGAAATTATTGCCACCCTGGCATGTCTCTTGTCCATTCCTCTCTTTTATAACACTCCACCTCCTCTTCTTATTTATTTATTTATTTATTTATTTATTTATTTATTGATTTATAAAGCGCCAGAATCGACCCCCGAAGGGGTATCTCTGTGCTCAGGACGGGGCACCTGTGAAAGGAACTATCTGCTAGAAATCAGGAACAGAAGAGAAAGGTCTTGAGCTGTTTCCTAAAATGGGAATGTTCCGTGCATTGTCTGAGCTGCACGGGAAGCTTGTTCCAATAACAGGGGCCTAAATAGGAAAGAGACTTCCCACCTTGTCTGGACCGTTTGATTCTAGGCACTGCAAGGAAGGATTTAGATCCTGAACGAAGAGACCGCCGAGGTGTATTGGGAATACATTTATCTGCAAGATAGCCAGGGCCAGAATTGGACAAGGCCTTGTGTATGGTGCAACAAATCTTAAACTGTACTCGTTCCCGTATTGGGAGCCAGTGGAGCTGAAAGAGCAGAGGCCGGGAGGCTGTCCTGGGCGGGGCGTTCAGGATCAGACGTGCCGCCGTGTTCTGGACAACCTGCAATATGTTAAGAGCAGCCTCATTAGCGGACAACAATAGGCTGTTACAGTAATCCAGGCGACTTAAAATAAGCGCCTGGGTTAGCGTCTTCCTGGATGAATCAGGAAGCAAGGGAAGGATGCGACGCAGTAGGCCCAACACATGAAAGCAGGAGCCAGCTGTCTGTGCGGCATGCTCCTTCATGGTGAGAGTCTGCTCAGGCGAACACCCAAGTTTTTACACAAGACTTGGGGGCAGGGGTGGTGCCCAAATCTGTGGGCCACCAATCGGGGGTCCACAGAAGTTGAGCCTCCCCAAAAGCATAATCTCCGTCTTTCCCACATTGCACTGAAGAAAGTTACTCCTCATCCACTGTGAGATGTTTCTCATTCCCAGAGAGAAAGCGGCCTGTACTGAAGGAGTGAATTTTGCGAATGGAAAAAGCAGCTGGGTATCGTCAGCATAGGAGACGGGGATAAACCCGCTACTCCTTAACAGATTGGCCAAGGGAGCCACATAGATGTTAAACAAAGTCGGGCTCAAACAAGAGCCCTGTGGTACTCCCTTGGACAGCTCTGATACAGCGGAACGATACGGACCAAGGTTAACCGCCTGTGAGCGGAATGAGAGAAAACTCGTCAGCCACTGTAGAGACAAATCTCTAAGTCCGATCTCCTCCAGTCTCCTGAGCAAAATCTTATGGGAAACCGTGTCGAACGCGGCGGATAGGTCCAGCAGCACCAGAATCATGGAATGGCCTCTATCTAGGGTCATCCTGATGTTATCGGTGACCACTAGTAGGGCCGATTCTGTGCTGTATTTAGGGCGAAAGCCTGATTGAGAAGAATCAAGACTACCCGTCCGTTCGACGTAGTTGGAGAGATGGATGTTAATATGTTTCTCCAATAGCTTGCCCAGGAACGGTAGGAGGGAGATGGGACGGAGATTAGAGAACTCAGTTAGCGGGGCATTGGTGTTCTTTCGGATAGGCATAACCTGTGCTGCTTTCCATTCCAGAGGGACCAAGCCTCCTCGCAGAGAGAGATTGAGGAGATGTGCAATGGAGGGGGACAGGTAACAGGCAAGAGAGATGGTAGTTTTTGCCGGAATGCAATCCAGGGGGGATCCTGATTTAACTGAACGGATCAGTGATTCTACCTCCGCCTGCGTCACTAAGGGAAAACTTCCCAATGATTGAGTAACTGTCAGCCCAAGTGCTTTGGGGATCATAATAGAAGGGGGATGATCTCCTAATTGGACTATTTTATCGTAGATGGTCTCAATTTTTTGTGTGAAAAAGGTGCTAATATCATCGCACAATTTTTGTGTCGGGGCTATTGAGTTCTCACATGCTTTAGGACTGGTAAAGGACTGAAGTATACGATATAGCACCTTAGGGTCATTATTAGCCTGGTCTAATTGTAGAGCTATATGAGCTTTACGTGCTGCCCTGATTTCCCCATGATAATTAGCCAAAGCTGTATAAAACCGCTCCTTGTCTTCCTCCTCATGAGTAAGGCGCCACCGTTTTTCATGCTTTCTACAGATTCGTTTCTGGGCGCGAAGTTGAGGGGAGTACCAGGCATTCTGGGGATGCTTAGGGGAGCTAGGGAAGGATTTCAGAGGGGCTAACTGGTCCACAGCTCTAGAAACTGCCAGGTTATACTTGTCAAGAGCCTCTTCGATGTCGTCTGATTCTAGTATCCGAGGCTCTTCAAAAAACTGATTAAAGCCCTCTGGCGTAACTCTCTTCCACTGTCTAAAAAGAAGACTTTGGTTAAAGTGAGGTTCTGTTGACTTGAGCTGTCTTCCTGACATTTACTGTTTGCTTATTCTGTTTTCTTGGTTCCTGTGTTGTTGTATTATATTTTCTATCCAAGTGCTTATTTTCTTGTTCTGCCTATGATAACACAAAGGGGCATATTTACGTTCCCTGGCGCATCCCTGCATATCAGCAGGGATGCGCCAGGGAAAATGCGTCACGCAAGTTTACCCTTGCGCCACGTCCGATGCGCCGCATTTACAATGCGGCACATCGTGGCGCAAGGATAAGCAGATGCGTGACGCATCTGCCGGCGGAAAGTTGGCGCAGTGCTGAAGTTGTGTCGGAAGCGCGACGCAACTCCAGCACTGTTCCAACCTTCCCTAGCCCTAACATGGTGCGTCAATCCTTACGCCTGCTTGAAGCAGGCGTAAGGATTTGACGCACCAGCGTCGGAAAAGTGACTGCGTGAAATCTTGTAGATTTCACTGCGTCACTTTTCCGAGGCGTTCCTGCGCCGGAACGCCCCCCCCTGCGCCGGTACGCCCACAGGTTTCATGTGGCGCAGGGGTTTACTACGTGACGCATCTCCCTAGATGCGTCACGTTGTAAATATAGCGCAACACGGCGCATGGTTTGCGGCGCCGCTGCGTCACATGCGTGACGCAACGGCGGCGCAAAAGTGGCGCAAGGGGCTTCTAAATATGCCCCAAGTGTTTGCTTCATTCATTTTCCTGGAGCTGATCGGTTGTTCTATGATTTTTGGCATCCAGAACATACTTTTTTGCTCTCTTGTGAAGTGCTCTAATGGTTTTGGGCCCGAGTCCGTGCTACATAAAACCGCGATAATAAAAACATAAACAATTAAATAATAGTGCTTCTTTCTCTGTTCAGACAACACAACTCTGGCACTCATTGCCGCGGAATACAACACACATTCCAGTATGGCCTAGAATTCAGGAAGGATGTGAAGACCTGACTGTTCCCAAGCAGATGTCTCTACCATGAGAACTGGGGAACGACTACAATGGAAGAATTTTTGGGTTACACCAAGATGGTATATCGCAGTAAAATATGAGATTGTATCTTTTACTCCACTTTTGCTTTACGTCACGCATAAGCCTAGCAATAACTTCACTTTTATATGAGAGTAGTATCCCTGATGCAAGACACTACCCCCCGCCCCCCAGGCCACATTGTAAACCTATACTCAGCCATCCAAGTACAACGAATAAAGTGTCTTCTACCCATCTATCTAGAAGTGCTTCAAGGTCTCGCCAGGGAGGAAGCGCTATACAAATGCTGCTACTATACAATGGGGTTATGGAGGAATGTCTTAAGCGGCTGATGGAGGAGTGGTGACTGAGTGAGAAGTAAATGAATTAGAACAGAGGTGCGAAAGTGGTCTATTTAAAATTCAGTAATGACTCTGCTGCCATTCCTGACAGATGAATTTTAACAGGCTTTCGACTGAAGCAAGATTGGAAACAACATTCTGAATGTGCTGAATGATAGACAGCACTGACTGCTGACAAATGGAACTTACTGTAACGAGAAGCAGGTGAGAACCCAACTGCTGAAGGTGCAGTTCTCAGACGATGCTCTTTCATTTATTATTAAGTGGTGCTGCAGAGGATCTATATTGAAGGGTATATCTAGTTGCACATGACATACAGATTTGTCAGAGAGTTTAAAGAAAGCTTAAAAATTAGGGGGCAGATTTACAAGCCCCTTGCGCCACTTTTGCGTCACTTTTAACATGGGAAAAGTGACGCAAAAGTGGCGCAAGGGGCTTGTAAATCTGCCCCTAGGTGTTTTAGGATGTCGGCTGGTTCTGTGCAGTCGTGAGCACTGGGATCAGTACAAGATGTGACGAGATCTTACAGGTCAGCATAATGGGGCGGGACCTCGAGGCCACCATTGCTGGTGGCCGCCATGTTTCCAGAAGTGACAGATGGTGTTAGGAAATAGGGACAGGCGTACACCGATTTTGTTCGCGTGACTGGTCAATTCAATTAATCATAAGACTCGTAATATTCATAACATTATCCATGAAAAGTTATAATGCTGTCACGATACAAGCGCTACCATAATGCACAGCAGTATTATTAATAGCATCAAAATGATGGAAATGTTTGATGGCATTACAGTGGTGAAATACAAGCAACAGCACTTTAGAAATACATTAGACACTGTACTGATACAACTAAGCGGAAAGTTGGATTTTGCTCACAGAAACCATAGTGGCAGGATTCTGCTTTCCATAATAAAACTGTTATGCTGATATTACGTATATGAGGCTGTACAAATCCATTTTATGTTTGTTGTCATATTCACGGTTTTATGGTAGTTGCCCTGTTCTGACAGTATTATAATAATAGCACTGGGGTAAAGTTATTGTACTTTGGGGTGAGACCAAATAATTGAGATGTAAATTGCCAATGTGCCCTTTGTCTTGCATCACTGATAGCTTTTAATTGACTGGTATAGATGTACGTTTGACGGGAATGCGTCTTTAAACAAGTCAACAATAAACTTGCGGGGGTCTTGTCCTTCCCGTCCTTCCGGAATCTGTAAAACTCTAAGGTTTTGCCTGCGTGATCGATTCTCTAAGTCGGCCAGCTTCCACTGTGTGTCCTCTTTCATAGCAGACAAAGATTCAGTCAAGGCCTTTTGTGCCACGAGTTCATCTTCAAGACTTGAAATACGTGCCTCCGCTTCATTAAATCTTGAAGTAAAGTCCGAACAGGTTTTAGCAATGCGACGTACTGAATTTTGAAGCTTCCGGCATAAATTCTGCACTCTCTGACTTTCTACTCTTGTCTCCTCTCTGTGAGACATTATTGACTGGTAGATTAAGGCTAAGGATATATCATCCGGAGAGTTAGTTGAATTTCAGTCTTTCTGTAGCCCATCAAGCTGCTCCTTTTCAGATTCCAAATTACTGATTTTATGATCTAACTTTTTACGGACAGTATGGGGACTGCCTTCCAAAAACTCACCAGAATCTTCCAAATATGCACTGCTATGGTCGCTGCCACCGACACCATTAGCTTGAGCTTTGAGCATTGCCTCTAAGTCCTCACAAGACGATGTTGAATGGTCAGACATAGAGTAAAAATCACCAGATTCTGTATCCTGTACTTGGGGATTAGGGGTTTTCTCTGAACTTTTATCTGGTATTACCCCACCATCAGAGCCCCCAGCAATATTAACCAATGTAGATCTTACAGTAAGACTTGGGTCAGGGGTGGCAAAAACAACCGTGTCAGCCTTGGAAGTCCCCGCCATAGTAGCAGCAGCAGAAGCAGAGACACAGCTCGAGCCCTCCAACAAAGGCTGCTTGTCCTGCCCCCCGCTGTTATCAAAAATACCTTCGTTATTTTGCAAAATCAGAGAAGTTACAGAGGAGGAGACAGAGCCCACATTTTTATCCCTGTCTGCTTCCCCAGTAACATAAACATCAGAGTTTGTATCACTCCCAGCTTGGTCTCCTGCTACGTCCACATCATCCACCTGTGGGGTATGCACATTTTTGCCCTTTTTCTTCTCTTTGTGAGCGGTGAAAAGTTCCGGGATAGTTCTCTTAACGAGACTATCAACCACCATCCCCTTTGGCCCCTTGACAGCTAAATCATCTTTAGCGTTTTTCGTAGCATTGTCTGGGAAATTACCTGGCGTCTTCAATCCGCCAGCGGCATTCCCTTCGCCAGAAGAATCTTCCTGTGGACGCGCTCTCCCTTGCGCACCTTTGGGAGGCATTGGTGCTTGCTCAGGATACTCCCCTCTCGAGCCTCCGTATCGCTTCGGGGGAGGATAGGCAGCCCAGTACCGATAGAGCGGGACCGCCCAGCAGCTCCGCCGCAAACAATCAAGCCTCGCCGCGACCACTGCAGCCAAAACGCTCAGCATCCCACGAATTCCATCGGAGCAGTAAGTGCGTATACTTTTCTCGTTCTCCTCCTGGATTAAAAAACTGTAATATCGCCGCTTTTACATCGCCAGCGTTTACGGGCTTGAGCACCAGGGAGCGGTCAGCTCACACGTCCTAGCTTGCGGACGCCATCTTGCCTCTCATTCCCTGAGTTAGCTAATTGGGACTGGAATAGAGAAATAGAAAGGACACATCGCTTTCCGTTTGCTTTTCGCTCCAGAGCGAGCCAAGAATCTGATAGGTCCAGAGCATTTTTGATTTCTTTCAATAGCTTTTTAGCCAGGGAAGATGTCTACCAGCTGGCTCGTCCAGATAAAAAAAGGGCAGGGAAGGATTTTGAGTTTTTTGTTAGGCCAGATTTCTGCCATTTTACTGTCGAGAAGCGTTGGCAGCTACGACAGTTTATTCCGTTATTTCAGGCTAAAGGGGCGCAAGTATTTTTATTAAATCCAGCCAAACTTAAAGTTATTTTTCAAGATTGTACTCGATTTTTTACTACGGAGGTTTCAGCGAAAGAATTCTTAAAATCTCTGTAAGTTTTGTCACAGACGGCTTTCCCTTAGGGGGCCCTTTGATAGTTCTCTCCTGGCCTTTTTGGTTGTACAGTTTGGGGTTGGGATAATATCATTTATATATATATGTTTCTCTTTTTTAGTGTTCTTGGCTTAGAATGGATTATCCCTTCCCCTATGTAATGCTGCTTTTTGCTTTTTTTTTGTCTTTTCCCCAACCCATGTGGGAATTTTTTTGGGCTTTATTGGTATTATAAAGGAAGTTGAGTAAAGATGTAGTACATGTAACATAGATTGTTGCCGTTTATGGCTAGTTTTTTATTTTTTCTCCACATGGGCTGGGATTCGGTTTGCAGGTGATAGCACTGGGTGATTGGGAGCTTGTCATCACAAGGACCATGGGTCCTAAAGCCTCGTTGAGGGAGGGGTAGATTTTTTTGGGTGGGTTGGGTGGGGCGCGTGGGGCGTTGGGTCGGATGGTGTAGGGGGGGTTAGTTGGGGTAAAACTGGAAAAATAATCCACAGTATCAGTAAGGAAAAATGTTTGATTTTCGAGGATTTGATGTATTGTTTGAAATTTCGAGTAAGGGCTTGCTCATTTTTTCTTTTTAGTTCTAATGGCTAGTAAGGGAGTTAGAATATGTTCCTTAAATATATGTGGCCTCAACAATTACAATAAGAGGCAAAGGGTTGCTGCTGAACTTCGTGTGATCCAACCTGATTTGCTCTGCATCCAAGAAACGCATATACCCTGGGGGAAACGTCAAATATTGTCAGACCTAGGTTTCGTACCATTGGCTGCTTCACAGCAAGCTTCAATGTCGCGGGGGGTAGCGATACTTGCCAAACCTGTCATCCGGACCACGGGTCGTTTTTTAGTAGATAAAGCGGGATGGTGGGCAATTGTGGAATGCTGCCTGGGGAGTACAAAATTTACACTATGTACTATTTATGGGTCTAATCTTGATGAATCTATGGTTTTAGATGAGTTGAATCTAGAACTTGCGCTTTGGCCGGTGCCTTTGGTACTATGTGGAAACTTTAAGATACATTTGGTTAATAAAGAATTACAGGGTGGGATACAAGGGGAGGAAACCCAGGGTGTTTAACGCACTGTATAAACTGTTAAGGGATCATGGATTACTGGATGCATGGGATTCTCTTCGAGCACTTGCGCCTGTGTTCACGTTTTACTCTTATCCTCATCAGAAATTAGTACGTCTCGAATATTTTTTTATTTCTTCCGCACTACTCACGGGGGCACAGATCCACATATTTCCTAGGGTCACCTCTGATCATGCACCAATAGTCATAGAGAAATCCCCGCACTTTCTGTAGTCACAATCCCAAAAACTTTCTCATTTGATAGAAAGCTTTTGCTTGACAGTGCTTTTAGAGAGCATATGCAGCTATGGATTAAAGATTTTTTTGATAATAATACTCATTCTGTCACTGTATCAGTTCTTTGGGATACTTTTAAAGCTTGTTATAGAGGGAAGTATTGAGTTTTGGGTTGTATTACCAAAAGAAGGCAAAATTGGAACTACAGGAATTATACTCTAAATTGAGAATAGCGGAGAAAAAACTTATGCAAGGGATTTCGCAGTATGATGATATTGCGGATCTTCAAACTTGTGTGGCTAGATGTCGGGCTAATATTAATCTTTTATGGAATAAGGAAAACGCTCGAAAATATTTAAATTATAAAAAGGAATGTCACGAGTATGGTGAGGCGGTAGGTCGATGTCTAGCTTTACGGCTTCGGTCGAAGAAGGCCTCCCACAAAATCGCGGGTCTTAGAAACGATTCAGGAATTATGATTCATGATCCTCGAGAGATCCTTACGATTTTTCATAAGTTTTATACAGACTTATACACAGAACAGAAGTTACAGGATTTAACGAGCAATCCTTGTATTCAAGAAGAGTTGATGCAGGTAGATCAGGAGAAGGTAGCGGTATTAGAAAGCCCTATCACAATGGGAGAATTAGAGATGGTTATTAATAATTTGGCGGCTGGTAAGGCTGCAGGGCCAGATAAGCTCCCTGGTGAGGTTTATAGAGCTTTTTTCCATGATATTAAAATTGATATGTTGACAACTTTTCGTGCAGCACAAAATGGGCAAGCACCTAGGTCTTGGGATGAAGCTAGTATTGTGGTATTTAGGAAGAAGGGAAAACCGCCAGAGCTTCCGGGGTCCTACCGACCGATTTCACTTGTTAACTGTGATGGGAAAATCTATGCCAAAATATTGGCAAACCGGCTGGCGCAGGTTATTTCTCCATTGGTTTCCCTACATCAACATGGCTTCATTCCTGGCCGAGGGACGGTATTGCATATTAATAAAGTAGTGACTTTATTTGATATAGCCCAGGCGGAATCTAGGGATCTAGGGCTAATATTACTTGACACTGAAAAAGCGTTTGATCGGGTTGCCTGGGACTATTTATGGGCAATTCTGCATCGGATGGGTTTTGGACAAGGGTTTATTCAGGCTGTACAGGTTTTGTATCAGTCACCGGTAGCCAGGATATGCACAATGGGTTTGGTATCGGACCCGCTAAAAATAACTAGAGGGACTCGGCAGGGGTGCTCACCTTTGTTGTTTGCTCTGTATATTAACCCTTTTGTAAGTATGTTGGAAAAAAGTATCTTGGTGAAACCTTTTATTGTGCAGGGGACTCATCATACTGTTTTCGCGTATGCAGACGATATAGCCATCACAACTTCAGATCCGGTTACGGCTATACTGGAAGTGGAACATTTAGCTCAATAATTTGGCAAGATATCAGGCTATAAGTTGAATACAACAAAAGCGCAAATTCTCTGCACAAATAATAGTGTGCCTGATGATCTAAGAGTGGCAAGGGAAGTGACATATCTAGGCATAAAAGTTTGGGTGTCTATGAAAGAGTTGATGGAGGCTAACTGGGTGGCTATAATGGGTAGTATAAAAGAATCTCTAGAAAGATGGGGGCATCTACACTTCACATTGGTGGGCAGAGGTAACATTTTAAAAATGAATATACTTCCAAGGGTCTTATACTTTTTTAGATCAGTCCCCTTAGAAGTCTCGCGGGTCCAAATCCAACATTTGCAGGCACTTTGTGCTAAATTTCTTTGGGCTCCGGGGAAACCTAGACGAGCCGCACTCTTCATGACTCTTCCAAGAGAGAGGGGTGGTTGGTCGATTCCTGATTTTATATTCTATTATTATGCTTGCTTTCTATCCAACATGCGGATATTATTGATTGGAGAGGATGTCAGCAATCTTGCAGAAGCCCCGTCAATTTACCAAATGCTTCTAGGTTCAGAGGTTAAAAACTGTTTGTTTAAAGAAATACACGTCAGCTACTACAAAAGAACACGCTTTAAAGTTATAGAGGCTGTTTTTAAGGTGTGGAAAGTTATTCAGAAAAAATTCTGTTTGGAGGGGATAACATATTACACACCTACTAATGCCAGTAGGATACTTCCATCGATTTTTTGGGATTATGTGGCAATGAACTGGAGAAGTAAGGGTATCTTACAAATTGGAGATTTTTATGAACCTGGAGGGTTGTATCCTTCCTTCTCGGATTTTGCAACGAAATACAATCTACCTAGGACGCAGTTTTTTAAATTTCTTCAGATTCGGGATTTTTTGGCCAGAAAGAATCTAGCGTTAGCAGCGCACAAACTTATAGAGGCCATTAGGTCCCAGGAGAAAATAGTTTTTTTTAATAAAATCCTGTTAACCTCTATGGTAGATTATTTGGAGCAGCAGAATGTTAAATGGGCCAATGTTTTAGGAGAACAGACAGTCTCCCTGGAGAAAGTTATCGCAATAGCGGGTGAAGTCCTCTTATCTGCAGACCTTAAAACCCAAATTTTGAAAACTATGTTTAACTTGTATTTCACGCCAGCAAAGTTGTTGAAATGGGGGGAGGGGGGTAAGAATGATGGAAAATGCTTTCGTTGTGGTGCTGATAATGCTGACAGTCTACACATTTTTTATTCTTGTGGTAAATTGGCTCTATATATTAGTCATATCGAAATGTTTTTGTCCAGTGTTACCTCTGTGACTGTTAAAATTTCAGCATCCATGATGTTATTAGGGATGGGACAAGATGTAGAATCTGGAAGACCTATGTACAAGCATCGTTATTTATTGTTTATGGCTATGGCCCTCGCTCGTCTGTGTGTAGCTACCTTATGGTTGCAGCTTGAAGCCCCAGCTTTTGAAATGTGGCGAGCCCGGATGTATAGCATATTTAATTTAGAGTTTAGTCTATATTCAGCTAAAGGCTCTAGGAAACGGAAAATGGGTACTAAGGTCTGGGGGGCGTTCTTTGATTATATGAATGATTAAATTTGCGATATATGTAAGATAAATTGTAGTAATGATTTTCGTTTATTTATTTTCCCCTTGTTTTCTGTGGTTTTGTATTTAGGAATGAAAAGTGCTCGTTGTTTTTGTGATACTGTGGATAAAAAAAAAAAAGATGTACGTTTGATAAGCTCAACGAGGCAGCACTTCGTTGTAATGTTTACGCCCTTTACACCACGTCCACTGCTCTGACTACCGTGAAGAGGAGGGGAATGCAACATCATAATTCGCAGTGCGCACAAGTAGTCTGCAATTCACAATCGGTGTTAGGAATCGGAATTCAAGAATTGTGAACTTTTGCAAGTTGTGAGGTATAGGAGTGGTCAAGTGGCATTCCCCACCTTTACCATTCGGAAAGGGGTACACAAATGCTCTGTGACCGTTTTTGTGCTCGGGAAGCATCGAAGAGTTAGTGCCTACGGGGGGCAGGCAGCAACCACTGGCAAAAGGGTAAGATGTCAACATTTCAAAATTTGGCAGTTTACATTCTGCCTGTTCAGGCTGAAGACATCAAGTGGTGCAGGCAGTGACCATGTGGAAAACTGCATGCACTACCCAATGTTACATTCCTAACCCGCCACTGTTTGTGGTGCTGTGATTCATGTCCCTTAAAGGGGCAGGGTTCCAATAAAGGCACATTACACATGTGAATCAGAATGCTGAGATGAATCCTGCTGTCGCAAGGAAGCCTCGATCCTAGGCCTCCATTAAGCTTCCGCTACTTCTTGGAAGGTGTCACAATCCGATTCCTTCCTCATTAATATTTATTGGGCAGGTGGTTTGTGAATTCTTACAAAAAGACCCTTTGGGGTGCAAGGGATTTGAGCTTCCCTTCTACTACAAAGAGAGAGGCTGGTCACAGCACAGCACAGAAACTGCACTACGACCTGTCTCTTTTGTGCATCAGGACCAAGATCTTTACCATTTTTTGCTTTGAAGAAACAAACAGTCTGGGAAGGTAATGATAAGCACAGCTCAATGTGTCTGGGTCACAAGAGGGGCCCTGTTATATAGGGAAAACCTAATATGGCACAAAGGGGTATTTACTGGGCCATTGTGTCTATTCTAGGTCGATAGCATGTATGTCCCATACATGAGGGACTGGTGCTAAAGGGCGAGGTGGGCGTTGCCCTGCCATAATTGGGGAGGAGGAGAAGGAAATTCGAGCAGCTTAGCACAACGAGCTACCAGATGTTTCAGCCTAGATTGTTTTATTTTTAGGTCTCGCAGACCTGCGTTGCAGCGCGCATGCGCTGCTCGCTCTGCGAGGCTTATTGTAATCGAGGAGATTTCAGAAGTGGAGTTGAAGCCCCGCCCATCATTCTTATTGGCTGGCGTCATGGTTTATGCTAAACGCTGGCTTCTGATTCAAAATGAGGCTTCTTTGTTACTGCCCTGTCTCCTTTTTGGACGGCCCATCCGGACTGGATCGTTTACTTGCGGCGTTACACCGTCTCCTTTAACTAGTCGGTAAGCACTTTTTTCTTCATTCACGCAATGGCGACAGCTTCTGATTAAGTGATACAAGCCCAGGCCGAGGGTGGAGGGGTGCGTAGTGCTTGTAACAGAAGCATGCGCTGCTTGCACCCGCCGTCTGTGTCTGGTGTCAAGCTGCCCCGGTGTATCACGTCTGTGCCAGGGTGGTGTGCACGGCACTGTCCCGTCCATCGCGTACAGCTGATAACCTTATAGTATAATGCATTGTGTGAATGACGACAGCGTGCATTATTGTGAGTGTGTTTCTGTGACATATCTACCAGTTACCTGTCTGAAGGAGGGTCTGGACCATGCCCAAAACTGCAAGCTTCTACCTAGCATCAAATCTCGGCTCTGTCTTCCGGCCCGGCTGACGATCCATGTGACATTGGGCATCTGCTTTAATGCCGCTCTTCAGGGACCCCAGTAGTCCCATAAACATCGGGGAAAACACAACGAGCGCCTCGTGAATGGTTCTCCTGCCTTGCTACCGCCCACACTCCATAATTACCGTCTCGAAACGCGATCATTTGCGCAGTGGATTGTTGTAAGTGTCCAAACAAGACCTTGTCATGCCTCCGTCCCCAGTAATTACCTCTGCTCATAAGTGAATACTAATTATATAATATGTTGTAATCTGCAGTAATAGCGCTTCCTGGGT
Source organism: Calotriton arnoldi (assembly GCA_963921515.1). Taxonomy (NCBI): domain Eukaryota; kingdom Metazoa; phylum Chordata; class Amphibia; order Caudata; family Salamandridae; genus Calotriton; species Calotriton arnoldi. The sequence continues at coordinate 119,249 of CAWUFW010020191.1, forward strand.
CTTCAAGGCACTCGTTCTGCGTGTGACGGCTTCGTTTGGTGATCAGTTCGTGGGCTTTTTTGTTTGTTTTCTTTTTTGTATGTCTGTTTTCTGTGTAACCTGCGCCCGCTTGTTGCCAAGTGCAATTTGTGTGCGTGTTTGGCGCGTGTCTTCTTCCCTCACATAAATATTACTCTAGCCTCTGCTTTTGTCGGTTTACAGTGAAAGTGCGACTGAGGTCACTTTTGTTAGTTTAGGGGGCAATGCAACAGGCGAGATTGTCTGATGAAGTACGTCCCCTTCTACTCCTGTGCAAGGGACATTTTCATTCGGAGGGTTCAGCAAAGCAGGCCCCTCTGCCGAATAAGACGTGTAGGCCCTGCGTTTAGAAAACATCTCCTCGAACACCATTCTCCAGTGGTTAAAATAGCCCTTGTGTGGACTACTTGCTGCAGAGAGGTGTGTGTCGAACCTGAGTAGAACGGCTTAATGCTGGCTTGTAACAATAACTCCTATTGTCTAGCGCCTAGAATGATTGAGGCTTGCGGCGTGCTCTGTGTAATATGAATTTGACATATCTGGAAAGACCTAGCGGCATCTGGGCACAGAACAGTGGCTTCTCATCTTCAGGTATCCGTTAGGTTTATCTATTTTATTAATTGTTTTGTTTATTTAATTTATTTAATGCAGTTTTATATAGCGCGGACTTCACCCAAAGGTGTCAGAGTGCTTTACAATAGAACCAGGTTAAGTAATAAGTAAAAAAAAAAAAAAAACTAAAGGGGTGCTTCTTTACAACTACGATACTAATACCATAATTGGTCATTATGCTGAACTGCGTCAAAGCGCTCAAATAACATACATTAATATTCACAAGAATGCAGGGCACTTCTTTTGTCAGTCTCCGTGTTTCGCCTGCAGGGTATGCACACATCTGTGCAGTGGACTCTCACTGTTGAGCTACAGCTGCAACGTGATGCGCATTCATATTGTGATAGCATTTTTATAGTGCCTACTACCCCTAACAAGGCACGAAAGTACTTTATGCTGAGTAGCACGCTACTCCTGAACCCGGGGTTAGCTGTTCATTTGATGGGTTTGTTTGTTGGGATCAGTTTTATCTTCTCAAAAGACACCCTTCCATACATTTACCACAGTCTGTTTGTGATAGAATAAACAGACTTAGATGGGATTGTTAAAAGGGGGGAGGGGGGAATAGTTCATGAGAATTATTGCTGGGGTGAGTAGGTCGTGTAGAGGACGATTGATTGTAAGTAACCCTTTTCAGAAGTAATGTTGAATAAAGGGCCCCTTGGACTATCTCTTCAGCCTGTTTTCTCGTAAATTGATTGTTATGGCCTAGTTCCTGGTTAGCAGCACCTACAAGTAGTTTAACTGCAGAGCTGCACTTTTGAAATACTCCAAATTCCAATTATGAAATAAAATGCAGATTTATTGTCAGCACGGCAAATATGTCCACACAAGTTGAGCTCCAGATGCAACTGGAGGAAACAATATGGAACACACACAGAAAACAATACATGCAGAATGTGGAATACATTGTGAAAGTATACAAGGCTCACACCAAGGGAGGCATGCGGCATGAGTGATGTAACAATAGTGTAGAGCAGAGTATGATGGAAGAATGTGCAGTACATTAAGGTGAATGCAACACATCCCCCTCATTAAAATAAAAAACAACAAGAGGAAATAACAAATACGTGATTATACAAAGTCATTAAATGTTTTAGGAAATAGCCTAAGGCGGTCAGATATTTTGACCCTAGAAGCAACAGTTCCATTGCCTTGCACCCCATGCAAGTCTGCGGTAGAGTTGTTTACCTCACCAGAATTATATGTTTGAGGAAAACACTCAACAGGGCATTTTGCTATTCTCCTAACATTCCAGACTTTGCCATCTTGAATAATGACACTGTTGCTGAACACCTTCTTGATCTGAATGGCTTTTCCAAATTTGTTGGACCCTTTGCTTGCTACACCAGGTTTCAAAATCCTGACCCAGTCACCAACCTTGAACATGTGTGTTTTCGTCCTCCATTTATCATTGTACCATTCTTTTGTTCTGTTTTGTTTAATTTCTACCCTCTTAGCTGTGTCATGTACACACTCTTTTCCAGTGCAAAAAACTTTGCACTTGTTCCTGAACCACCATGGACATACACTGGAAGTCGGATCCCTACCCTTTAGCAATTTAAACGGACTGATCTCGGTGGTGGAGTGTGGTGTAATGCGATAAATCCACAAACGTTCTCTTAAAGCACTTAGCCAACTACCACCAAATTTGAGGGAATCACTGACAAAACCCTTGAGCACCCGATTAAAGCGCTCAACTTGTCCATTTTTGTGTGGTTCATAAAGAGATGTGAACTTATGTTTGATTCCACAGCTTTTAATGAAACTCTCCATTTTGGATGAAGTCAATTGTACACCATTATCAGAAACTAAAATGGAGGGACAACCCTCTTGTGCAAAAACTTCTTTAAAGAAATTAATAACAGCACTCGTGGTTGCTTTTGGGACAAATTTGACTTCTGGCCATTTGGAATGATAGTCTATGATGACCAAAGCAAAACGGGAACCCTCAGGTAAAATGTTAAAGGGACCCGAGATATCAAAAGCAACCTTCTGCCATGGTTCTTCCGGCCACTTGACCACCTTTAAGGGAGGAGTATGTACCTTTAACATTTTTCACTGGACACGCATTCGTTGCATTCCCTGACAATGCGGTCTATGAATTTATCCATGCCAGGCCACCAGAAGTAGCTCCTGACTAAGCGTTTCATAGATGAAATACCAGGATGAGTTTTGTGAGCTATGCTCAGTATGACATCTTGCATTCCCTTTGGAGGAACACACTTCTCTGATTTGATAATCAAATTCCCTTCCATTTCTAATTCCTCCGAAATGTTGAAGAAAGGTAACAAATCTGACCTCACATCATTCTTTTTCGGCCAACCTTCCATCACAAATTTCTTAAGATCACTCCACCTGTCATCACCTTGTTCACTCTCTTCCCAGAGTTGCTCCGTGATTTCTTAGAACTGCAACGGAACAACATAATTAATGCCAACTACAAAGTCACATTCCCTGGTCACACTCACGTTATTGTGGTCACAAGGTAAACGTGACAGAAAATCAGCTGTAACATTTTTCTTCCCTGGTACATATTCAGTTTTAAAATTATATTCCTGTAATTTCGATACCAACCTTGCAATTCTGGCTGTGGAGTTCCAGCCTCCTCCAGTAGAAAGTATATTTACTAACGGTTTGTGATCCGTCCTAAGGGTGAACTTACTGCCCCACACATATAACCTGTAATGCTCAACAGCCCAAATGCATGCAAGAAGTTCTCTTTCAATTACAGCATATTTGCGCTCAGACTCATTCAAGGTTCTGGAAGCAAAAGGGACATTCCATTCCTCCATGCCATTTTTCTGCGACAGAACACCCCCAAGGCCATACAGACTGGCATCAACTGTGATAATGCATTCCTTTTTCATGCGGAAAGGCCGCAGTGTAGGTGCATTGACAATATCTTTTTTTATAGCCTCAAACGCCTTTTGTTGTTCCTCTGTCCATTCATACACAACATTCTGTCTCAGCAATTTCCTTAGCGGTTCCATCTTGGTTGCGAAATTCTCCACAAATTTACTATAATATTCGCACATACCTGCGAAAGACAAAAGTTGCTCTTTGTTGTCTGGTGACGGAGCATTAAGGATTGCGTCCACATTAGATTTTTTTGGAACTACCCCATCACCAGAAAATGTGTGTCCCAGGTATTCAACTGAACATTTGAACAATTTACATTTGTGTGCTTTAAGGGTGAGTCCATGACTCTCCAATCTTTTACATACTTCATTTAAGTGCACCTCATGTTCTGACTCATTCTTTGAAAAAATCAAAATATTGTCTTGAAAACATTTTACATAGTTGTCTATGTCTCTGAAAATCTGAAACATGACCCTCTGGAAAACTGACGCGGCCGAAGCCAGGCCAAAAGGCATTCTCATGTATTGGTAAAGACCTTGTGGAGTGATGAAAGCTGTGTACTTTTTGGACTCCTCTGTGAGTTCTATCTGATGGTATGCAGACCTTAAGTCCAGTGTGGAGAAAACTTGTGCACCCTCCAGCATGGAAACCACTTCATTTATGTTTGGCAGTGGGTGAAAATCTACAATTATGTTGGAATTTAATGCCCTCAAGTCCACACAGACTCTCAATTTTTGGTCAGGCTTGCGTACGAGAACAATGGGTGAAACCCACTCGGATGATTCAATAGATTCAATAATGCCCTCATCGGATAACTCTTTGAGCATGTCTTTCAATTCATCCCTAACGTTGATCGGAACACCCCTCAATTTTTGTTTGACTGGAGAAGCATTCTCCTTTAACACGATCTTATGTGAGAAGTTTCTCAGTCTTCCCAACTTATCACAAAATACTTTGCTATATGAGTTGACAAGTTTTGTTTCTCTGCCACTTAAAGTAGCCTCTGTGTTAACCACAGCAATTGTTCCCATTATTTGTTCATCACATAGGGACACTGGTTCAATAGATCGTGGATTCAATACCATTCCCAACTTCCACTGGTCTCGCCAACCCAACACATTCACCCCTTTCCGTGTAATATAAAGTTTTATCTGTGCACACCTACTTTTAAAGTACAAAAACACTTAAAAGAACCCTTCAATTTCAATTCTTGTCCCATCAAAGCTTTCAGCAATTATGTCAGAAGGTTGTAGTTTATCATACTGAATCAGGTAACCCAATTTCTCTTTGTAGTATTGATAAGTAATAATTGTCCAAGGCGAACAAGAGTCCACCATAAGCTCTAAATCCACTCCTAAAACCTGAAAAAAACATTTGGGAGATCTCATTTGCTTATTTGCTTCACAGTTAATGATGGAAACTACAAACCCTTTGCTAATTTCTGACATATCTCTAATATTAGTGGTTTTGTTCCCTTCAAATAGATAGGACACTGCGCCACGTGTCTGAGTTGAGTGATTCTGAGTTGAGTGACGCCTATTATCTCTGCACACACTTCCAAAATGTCCTAACCTACCACAATTCTTGCATTCTCTGTTGATGGCAGGACAACCTGGAAAAGAAGCCACATGTGATCTACTTCCACACCTATAGCACATATTGTGATTTGGAAACATATCATTTCTTTTATGAGAAAAACCGTTGTTGGATTTGTAAAAACTATACCTCCCTCGTGGTTGTGGAGGATCAATTTTTAACTCATTTTTAGGCTTAACAATACATATTTCCTCATCAGTAACAGTTTTGCTAGAATTTTGTCTCACAGTCTCCATCCACTTTTCCAATTGTTCCAAACCTTTAGCTGTGGTTATAGTTTCGGCTAGTTTAGGATCTCCCATGATCCATAACTTTTCTTGTATTTTCTTGTTTTTGACATGTACTATTATTTGATCACGTATCATTTCATCTGTTATTGTCCCAAAGTTACAGTGTAAACTTAACGATCTTAAAGCAGTCAAAAAGTCATCGAAAGATTCTTCTTCTTTCTGTGCCCTTGTATAAAATTTAAATCTATTTAAGGCAATACTTGTTGTGGGCTTGAACCTTTTTCCATTCTTGCTAATGCTTCGACATAAACATTCATTGTATCTCCTTCTCCTCCTTGACCCTGTGTGATAATTTGGGGTAACGCTCTGAAAACAACCTGTCCTTCAGAACCTAGACAGTGTAGGAAAATACTTTTTTTTCTTTCAGCACCCATACGTTCCCCGTCAATGGCTTTCATATATGTAATAAATTCTTCTTTCCATCTTGACCAAGGTATGGGTGGATCACCCTTCATTTGTAAAAATTTCGCTGGGGGTTCGAATTGCATTTTAGTTACGAGTGTGGATGGTTTAATTTGTAGTCACCACTGTATTGTAGTAGCGTTCCTCTTATGATGGTACTAGAGTTCAGTAATGTAAAGTGAATATGTAAGTTTACTCCCAGAAAGTTAAGTCAAAATTAAGTCATAAATTGATGAAATGTATATAAAAAAAAAATGAAACTCACTTGTTGTGGAAAACGGTGATAAATATGGTCAAGATTCACTCACCGCGATGAATATTTGGCCACTGTAGGTGTAACGCGCATAGCGATATGTTTCAGAGAATCAGCATCGCTTGCCGGTGCGTTGTGGCAGTAGTCATGGTAACCACAAAATGGCTGTCAATGACGTTGCACGCTTACAGGCTTGCGCGTTGGCGTCACACGTCTTGCCTGGGAGCGTGTTCCTGAATGAAGAGGAAACTCTGGCGGGTGGAGGACAGAACGCAGTGGAAGAAGTTCCTTATGGCGCCTGCTACAGTTCAAAAGATGCTGGGAACGTGCGCTCTGCTCAACGGACTGCAGGAGGTGTTCAAACGATAATACCCGACAGGTACATACAATACAATACCACCATTTGGAGCTGTCGTAGTTGTCAATAAGTAGTGCCTGAAAAACAGCCGCTGGTGCAATCCCAACACTTTTCTTAGCTTGATACAGCCGCTGGCGCAATCACGACACATAGATGGTGTAACTCTGATTGGCACCGATACATCCGTAACAAAAATAAATTAAAATCCAGTAGTACAAGGCCAGTGTAGAAGAATAAAGCAGGCTCCAATTAAAACGATTTTTCATCCAAAAACATTTTTTTTCGGAAAATATGATAATTCCGTGGGTTCAAGAAACACTCTGTACCCATGCTGGAGTGAAGACAAGAGTGATTCTTCAGCTCGTCGCCAATATTGAAATACTCCAAATTCCAATTATGAAATAAAATGCAGATTTATTGTCAGCACTGCAAATATGTCCACACAAGTTGAGCTCCAGATGCAACTGGAGGAAACAGTATGGAACACATACAGTAAACAATCCATGCAGAATGTGGAATACATTGTGAAAGTATACAAGGCGCACGCCAAGGGAGTCATGCGGCATGAGTGATGTAACAATAGTGTAGAGCAGGGTATGATGGAAGAATGTGTAGTACATTAAGGTGAATGCAACATGCACTTTACCCTTTTCCAAAATGTAATAAATACAGGTCCTTCTAGGGAGTTGTTTCCATATTGCGAAGAATGTCCGAAGTAGACCTTCAGTGTCGGACTGGGGCAGAAAGCAGGCCCAGACACCAAAATAAAAGTGGCCCTGATTAGCGAATCACATAGCAAAACAAGCATTTGCAATACAATAGGTCTCGCATTTATGCAAGTTTAAGCTATTGGCATTGTAAATGACAGTGCCTATTAGTTTTGTATTTTAAAACATAAATAAAAGGCATTGTCATTTACAATGCCAATAGCTTAAACTTGCGTAAATGCGAGACCTCTTGCATTGCAAATGCTTGTTTTGAGTGAGGGACTGGAACTAGTAAAAGATCCCTGCACATGTCCAGGTGGAGAAAGCCCTCGCCCTGGAGGCTTAAAGCCAGGGCAGTGACATCACAGTGATGGGCGAGGCTAGGTTAAGCAGTAATCAAGATGTTTACATAAGGGCTTTTACTGCTGTGACCCAGGGCAGGGATAGCAGAATTCCTTTCAAGCAAAGGGCCGAGGTGTAGCAGACCAATAAGTTGAAGGAAAGAGTGGGTGATGACCAGCTTAGTGAGGGCTCCTGTATCAATTATTGTTGGTCAAACGTTTTAAAGCTAAGGGGAAGGCTGCAGAAAGAGACCGGCATTCTGACTTTCGTTTTCTATTGATCCAGAGGCTTTGAAGAGCAAGCATGTTGTCTTGTCTGCTAAGGGATTTCCGCAGTTCACCTGACTCTAGTGAGTGGTTTTAGTACAACTTTATTTACTTTTAAACTGTATCCACTGAACGGGTTAGTGCCTTTCATGCACTACTAGTTCAGTAAAAGTAAGCCGCACCTGACTTTAGCAACAACAACTACCAGTTGATTCATGTTTTATTCTTGCTGCAGTCCCACACTTTAAATGAAAAACATGCACAGGTCTCTCAGTCATTCTGTTTTTGCTTTTCAGCTGAGCTGGGAACTCACATTAATGGTAGAAAAATAGGGTACAACTGTTTTTATAACCAAGTTATGCAGATATGGAAAGATGACATCAAAAGTGCAGCTGCACTGCTGTTTTTCAGTTCTTAATGGGAAATGTAGGCATAGATGAAAACAGAATCTGTAAAGATATGCATATTTTCCATTTAAAGTACATTTTGAAGTTCTCACCTCACCACTTTCAAATTTCACCAGCTGCCACTGGTCCCCCATCGAAAACACTAGGAGCCTGATGGTTTACATTCATGTATTTAATCTCTTCTTTGTGTGAGGATATGTGATGCACTGTGTGAATACACTTACATAATATGATGACTGCATGATATTTTGAACACTGGCTGTTACAAATACTTTAAGTCACACCAGGTCACGTATTCTGGCTTATAGATGATGGTATCTCTAAGGTGATAGACTTCACTGTTTTATAGTGTATCGTGCAGTGCACGGGTTTCATTGTTTAAACTACCCATATTCTAATACAGATATATTTTCGTTTCTGTGTTCCTTCTCCTTTTTTTAGAATTCTTGAAGTGGATAATTTCCAGTTTTCAATCTACTCACCCTGTATAGAATGTTTGGGTAACTATCTCTTGATCTTGCCTGGGATGCTTACAGATGCATAAGTCCTGCTCAGTATAGGTTAGGAACACAAGGGTCTTAGAGGTCCTGATGAAATCTGCACATCTTGTGAAACAGAAGAAACATGTCACCATAGAATAGACACACTGGCTCAGTAAATGTCTCTTTGTGTTATGCTATGTGATAACCATATCACAGGGCCCCTCTTATTAAAGAATTGGGTTAGGGTTCCCTAGAGATATTTTTTAAGTGTTCTGTCCTAAACTTCCATTAAGAACATAGAGAATATCAATGCCTACCACTGCAAGGTTGAGTGCACCTGGTGGTGAGCACCTCCCCATGCGAGGACCCGGTGATGAAGCATGTCACATGATTAGCATGTGCGTGAAGGTTCTATAAGAACACATGAACTGTGCCTGGTGAGCACTAAGGAGTAGGGGATAGTGACTGCTTGTTTTAGGAGTTACCCTCTGATTTTGGTTTTTGGAATAAAAAAACACTGCACGTGATGAGGCTTTACAGTTTTCAGTAGAGAGTACCTTTAATATTAAAAAGCTAGATTTTCTAAGACAAACCATGTAAGATATGAGGCCATATCCTAGAACTACACAGTTTGAGGCACTAAATAAATGAGAGGGAAAAGAAAGCTAGGTCTATAAAGAAGTCATTAAGGAATCGGTTAGTAAGTAAATTAGATCATCAGGAGAAGGGTTGTAGGGAAGATATGATTGAATGTGTAATGAACTTTCCTTCTATAGTTACTGGAAAAAGGATAAAGGAAAAAATAAAAAGAAGGATGCAGAGCCAGATGATGATGATGACCAAATCATATGTCAGTTACTGAATTCTAGACTACATCCGTATACTGATACCAAGTGCCCGGACAGAAGTTTCACCCACAAGGGTAATGCCTGGTACAAGTGAAAGTGGGGAACTGGAGGATCATACACAGGCTGCTTCTGTGAGAACAGTAATAGTAGAACCACCCCCTAAAGAAATTTGTATAGGGATTTTAAAAATAGAATTTGGTGAAATGTTACATGGAAATGTGGATCTGAACAGACTATTGAATTACAATGCTGATGAAATGAGGTATCTAATAAAAGAATAAGCTAGTTGTGCTAATGAAGCACATATAAATTGGAGAAATTAGCTGATGAGCAGGAAAGGAAAACAAGAGACAGGAATGATATGAAGAAATATCGAGAGAAAGGGAAAAGGGGGACAGCGGATAAGAAAATGAGAGGGATAGACAAGAAATATTGCAAGCGATTCAGAATTGGGGCCAAATTCGGCGACAGAGTTCCTTGTAAGAGTAGTAGATGGAGGGAATCTGGTGCATGTTCCATGGACAAGGGCTGATTTGTATGCCTTTATGCAGAAGTTTCCAAAATTGCGGGAAAACTCAGCAAAGTGGCATGTGGAAATACATACATTGACACACATTTCCCCTATGTTAAGGACTGATTTAAATACATTGTTTGATATTTTATGTCCAGGACACCCGTGGTTAGAGTGTAAGGTACTTACTGGATGGCCAACACAAAAATCAGCTGGACTTGGTCCTAATAATGCCCAGCAATGGCGATAGCACACAGATACAGAAGCAGTGATTGAGTATTAGAACTGGCATCCTTGGTGTGGTTTTCCCCGTAACATGTTGGCTTCAGACCTCCTGTTTGTGCTGACTTTATGTTTGCTTGCCTCAGGACTCTGCACACTTTACCAATGCTAGCCAGTGCTAAATTGCTTGTGCTCTCTCCTTAATTTGTTTTAGATTGGCTTACATCCAATTGGCATATTTAATTTACTTGTAAGTTCTTGGTAAAGTGCATTACCTATGCCCTGCACCTGTAAATTAAATACTGCTAGTTGGCCTGCAGCACTGATTGTGCCACCCACTTAGGTAGCACTTTAAACATGTCTCAGGCCTGCCATTGCAGCCTGTGTATTGCAGTTTTGAACTGCCACTTTGACCTGGCAAACTAAACCTTTTGCCAGGCCCAAATCTACCTTTTTGATACATATAGGTAACCCCTACGGGAGGCCCTGGACAGACCAAAGAGCAGGGTGCAATGTATTTAAAAAGTAGGACATAAACTCTTAGGTTTTACAATTCCTGGTAATGAAAAACTCTTAAATTCATTTTTCACTACTGAAAGGCCTAGCTTGCCCATAGGATAACATTGGAGTCACCTTCTTACATTGTATAATTGAAGTTTATAAAAGGGAACAGGTAACCAGTTTATGCCTGTGCCTCTGGAATTGTAATGAAAAATCCTAGCTTATGGCAAAGTCGGATTTTAAATTACAGTTTTGAAAATGTAACTTTTAGAAAGTTGGCATTTTCTTACCTTAACCATTTGGTGCCTAAAGCCTGTTTCTGGGTCACATGTCTGGGTGAAGTTGACAGCTGGGCTTTGTGCCTCCTAGACAGCCACACACAAGTGGGAGCTTAGATGTGACTGGATGGGCCATCACCGGCAGGATGGGAGGAAGGAGATGGGCCTAGCCCCACTTGCACTTGAATAGGCTGTGTTCTGCCTCTACACAAAGGGCTGCAAACCCCCTGTAGTTAGTCTGGAGCCACGGCCAGGAAGGCAGGGCACCTATGCCATTCAATGGCATTCCTTTAGCAGCTTCTCCCCCACTTCAAAGGCACAACTCTGTAGAAATACTGGACCTCAGACACCAAATCTTCAGTAAACTTCTGTACCTGTGGGTACTTTGCCAGGAAGAAGGACTGCTGTGCTATTAAAGGTTTGCCACTCTGCTTGACTGCAGCTCTGAAGGACTGCTTCCCTGCTGTACTGGCCTGCTACCTGCTGCCCTCTTGCCTGGGTGAGAAGGACTGGACATGCATCTCTTGAATCAAGAGTGACTCCAAGGGCTGGTTGGCTGGCCTCCTCATCTGAAGCCTCAGGGACACAACAGGCTTCCAAAAACCTTTAACTGCACCTGGACTCTGCTATCTGTGAGTCTATGCTGCCAAGTGCTGCCGACCCAGTCCTGGACCCTTGTAATAGGGTTTAAGGTGCTCTGTCAGACTCTGAGGAGCCAGCAGAACCAATGCATCTCTTCTGCTATGTGGTGCATCGCATCTGCTACTAGGATTGGACCCGTCTCAAAGACCTGCATCATCTTCACAGCCCCATCAGCACTCCTGCTGCACGATGCATCCTCAGCGCAGGCCCTCGCATCCTTCATCGACAGCAGCCTTGACGACTCCAGACTCCGCATCACAGCCGCGCAGCTCCATGGAACCAACGCATCGGCCTGACTGCACACCGCATTCTCGATGCCCGGATTCGCATCACAATGCCTGTCATTGAGAGCCTCGATGCCACCGCAGTCCCTCGCTTTGCAGCCTTGCTGCATATCAGAATGGACACAACGTTTTGGACGCACAATGAATCTATGATGCGGATCCTCACAATGCTCCTCAAACCAGGATTTAAAGTACTTTGTGCAGCGGACCTAACAGGGCCCCGGTATCTGGCCATTCTCGATTGCAGTTGGCCAGAACTTGTGACTTTTTCCCGGTCCGGCGTGACCAGATATCCACAGTTGCTGTTTTGTGCTTTTTAGTGCTATTCTTGCTAAAATCTTTAAAATTGCATATCTCTGGTTCTACTGATTTGAGTAATGTTGGTCATGTTTTATTTACTAAACAAAACTCTATATTTCTGACTTGATGTGGGGTCCTTTTTGTGTGGTGTTTACATTTTGTTACTCTTTGAAGTTTTACAAAAATACTTTACCCATTGCCTCTAAAATAAGCCTGATTTTTCTGTGCCAAGCTATCAAAAGGTTGAGCACAGGTTAATTTAGGGTTGGCTTGTGCCTCATCCTGACAAGGATTGTGGTTGCTGCTTGACCAGGGCTCACACCCTAGTCAACCAACAACCCAATTTCTCACATTAAGCATTAATTAAAAGCTCGTTCCTGAAAGAGTTATAAATTGAGAGATGTTTAGAATGACACAGGAGCCCAAAGAATCTGTGCATTCCTATTATGAGAGGTTGATGCATGTTTACAAGAAACATAGTGGATTCGAAAATGCAGAGAAAGATGGTGTTAGTGGTTAATTTTTCGCTTTCGTAAGCTGAGATCGGATATCAACAGAGTGAATTGTGCTGGCAGACGAAGGGCATTGATAAGATCTTGATGTTGACAAAGAGTAGTAGTGACTATTTTGAAACAAAGCAAAAGAAGTTAAAGGAGATGATGATCTCGCAAATAAAACAGTTTGAAAGAGTTTTGCGGATTCAAATGGGCTCAGATATGAATTGTGTGCAGAATGGAAAGAATAGAACAAATCAAGTAATGGAAGAAGGTAAAGGAGATTGGATGAAAGGGATGAATACAAATGTTCAAATGTTAACAAAGAATACAGCATCCCATTATTGTGGGAGGATTAGACACTGAAAAAGAGAATGTAGACAAAAGGATTGAGGTGAATTTAGATCAAATTCAGCAGACACAGAGAGGTAATAGGATGTCCAGCATGCAGAATTCCGTACAGAATATGCAGAATCAGAAATCATTCAAATGTCCATGTCAACAGCCCCAGTAATGCAGCCAAACATGAGAAATAAAATGCCATGTAATGCAGGGTACTAGCAAAATACTATGATTTTTAATAATATGACGCAGGAAGTAGTTCACAATGATGGTGCCAGAGGGGGAAGGTGGATTGCTTGCTTGGAGCAGTCCTGGAGGTAGACCAAGGTGGCATATATATTGATGGAAAAGTCAATGGCCATCCTATTTCATTTCTGATTGTTACAGGGGCTACCAGTTCTACAGTTGATTCTGTGGAAGTCCCAAACATACCCCTCTCTGGAAGTGAAGTCAAGGTTGTAGTAATCAGTAGTAAACAAATTGTTAATCAGATTGCAGCAGATGTTTTCAAATGAAGAATAAACATCAGTTTATATAATATTTGATTTGAGTCCAGTGAACTTACTTAGAAGGAATCTTCAACGTAAAAAAAAAAATGGTATGATCTATTGTACACTGGATGGTGTTGTAACTGAAATGCAAGATGAGGATTCAGTTTTTAAAATCAGTTAGGAAGATTCGAGAGTTGAGTTGTATCCAGTTTTGACAAAAGATGATCTACCTATAGATTTAAGACATACTGTCAAAGAAGAGGTATTGGATGACACAGGTAAAGAGATTGGATTTATTAAAAGAGAAGAGCCAGTAAAAATAAAGATAAAGGCAGATGCAATATTTCCTAGAACAAGGCAGTGCAAACTTGCAAAAGAGGCGGAAGAAGAAAAGAAACCAGTGAATGAGAAAATGGTCAAGTTGGGAATTCTGCGAGAAGTGCTTGGTAGTCCTTGCATTTCTCCGGTGATGTGAATTAAAAAGCCAAATGACAAATGGAAATCAGATAGGATCTCTGAAAGATAAACAAAATTGTTGTTCCATGTTGTCCAGTGGTACCAGGTTCAGCAGTAATATTGCTTCAAATTCCATCAGAAACAGAATGGTAAATGCCAAGTGTTCTTTCAATTCCATTACATTAGGATTTACAGTTCCTCTGCGCATTTCAATTTGTGAATAAAGTTCTCGTGTGGTGTAGGATCCCACACGGGTATACTTAAAATCCTTCAATTTTCTCTCAAATACTGAAGAAAGATTTAGAAAGTTTAAAACTGCCAAGTAATTCAGTTCTAGTTTAATATATTGATGATCTGCTAATTGCATCTAAGATGAAAGAAGACTGTAAAGTACATTAAATTGCTTTGTTGAACCATATAAGAAATTGGGTTACTGGTTGAGGGGGGGTAATACTCTTCTCAAGCTGCAGCCACAATCCTTGTCAAGGTGAAGACACAAGCAAGCCCCAAATGAACCCAAGTTCAACACTATAGTAGCTTGGCCATAGCAGTCAGTTCTAACCTAGAGGCAATGTGTAAAGTATTTATGCACCACTTCAAACAGTAATAAAGTGACAACACAACACAATGAGAATCCAACACCAGATTAGAAAAATAGAATGTACTGTAATAAGTAAAAGAAGAACAAACCAACATAAATCCAATTAGTAGAACTGGATATATGCATTTCCAAAGATTTAAGTGAAAATAGGGCCAAAAAAGCACAAAGCATCAATTGTGGTTATCTGGTCGTGCTGGACCGGGACAAAGTCACAAGTTTAGACCAACTGTGATGGACCACAGGACAGCTACAGGAACTTGGGTAGGCCCGCTGAACAAGGGTGCCTTAAATCCTGGTTGTGAGGTCCAGTGCTGAGGCACAGCCGGGGCGATGAGAGGCCCGGGACAGGGATGCTTTATGCAGCATCAGTTCTGTGGAGCTGTGGGGCGGTGATGCGAGGTCCTGCATCTTGTGTAAGGAGGCTGTCAAAGAGGGAGGCTTGAGATCAAAATCCTGCGCCAATGATGTGTCATGCACCGACTGGTTCCAAATAAGTTGCGGGCCAGTGATGCGAAATCCTGCATTGTCGAGAAGGATGCAGTCGATGAGAGTCTTGGGATGAGACTGTGAGTTGTGTGGACAATGCAAAGTCCTTGCCGTGGGTCCGTGGGAGAGTCCTCACAGGAGAGGCAATGCAACAATTCTGCTTGGGGTTGTGCAACAGAGGAGATGCGTCGGTTCTGCTGGATCCACAGATGGCTAGCAGAGCTCCTTCACACCCACTTTCAACGGTCCAGGACTGGGGTGGCACCACTTTGTCATGTCCTTTAGGTTAGTCCCATCATGTACATACCGATTATATACATTTTGTCCGATGCACACGACATAACGGTCTTACACAGGTGACCTTTTACCTAGTAGTATCTTCTGTCTCTCCGACATCAGGCTCTTGGTACCATATCTTAATCCCTGTACCTGACGTACATAAACATGTCCCCAGGCACGGTAGATTTATTCTGTATAAGGGTCACCACTTTTTTTCATCCATGGCCAACAGCCAGCTGTGCATGATCATGTTTGTTTAGAAAAGGATTAGCAGGGGATTATCGAATGTTTTCAAAACATATCGATTCTAGAAAAACCACTTTAGTATAAAAGACCCTCACTCCCCCTTACAGACACAGAGGAGAATTTCTTCGAGGCTGGACCGAGACTCTGCAGGCTGATCCTTCAACAGGCAGAGACCTGACATCCCTTGCGGGGTGCCATCCTCAACGCAGAGATGGGGTCCTTCATTCAGAAAAATCAGGTGAGGGGTTAGCACTTCCCCGGGGAATTCTTTGCTCCATTAGGTTCCATTAGGACATATCCTAGCACTTACACATACATGAGTCACCTACATATCTAGGCTAGGTACATTTAGGTTGGCTACGCATCTTAGGAGTACGCCAAGGCTATTGTTTTATATAATATGTTTTTATTCATCTTATTAGCACTATGGTAGAAATGTATCTACTTTTTACGGTATTGGTACTAGCGATTACATTAGTCTGCTCCTGTCCTTTGATTGTCGCAGCTAACATGTTTCATACTAGACTGACGCTTGACCAATAAATAATTATTGAAACCGTTCAAATCGACATTCTATGTATTCTGAGAAAAGCAAGCACGAGTGACTGAGCGAAAGATACCGTATTGTTTCCACGATACCTGAGAAATCAGTGTTGTCATGTTCAGTGGTTGCCAGAAACTACATACACCACTGTAGAATACAGGGGGGTGGTAGTGGCACCGTAGAGCTAGCTGGTCTAATGGCTGACTCATCCTGTGGGGGCATCCAGAGTCTGTCTGCACACCAAGCCCTCAGTTTAGGTCATCCAAAACGCGCAGGTCCTGGGGGGTCCTAGGAAATACACGGCAACTTGGCTGGGTAGGACTCACAATTGCAGAGTCCAGGTATTGGTTGCAAGAGACTAGAGTCCCTCTGGTGGTCTGGGTACATGTTGCAGGTCTAGTCCTTCTCACCCAGATAAGAGGCAACAGGTCAGTGCAGCAGGGCAGCGGTCCTTCAGAGCACCCGTCGAGCAGAGTAGCGGTCCATTCTGCAGCAGAACAATCCTTCTTCCTGACAGAGTCTTTCCACAGCTCCAGAAGTGTACTGAAGAGCTGGGGTCCAATATTTATACATGTGCTAACTTTGAAGCAGGAGAAGCTTCTACAGGGTTCCACCCCTCTGAGGTGTCGGGCATCTCCGTTTCCCCTCTCCTGGCCCCCAGCATGTTGGGAGTCACAAAAGACTAGTGACAAACCCTTTGTGAGAGTGCTCAGGCAGAACCTTTGTGATGTACAAGTGTGGTAGGTGACAGCTCCTCCCACGTGTTAACTCAGAGTGCCCCAACCTGTCAACACCTATTTTTCCTTTGCCTCACTGTCTGGGAGCAATTGACACAGACCAGCTGCCAGCTATACCTAGTCATATGACCCAGGATCAGGCTTCAGGCGCCAAACAGTTAAGACAGGAGAAAGCCAACTTTCTGTCATTTTCAGAATTGTGATAAAAAAATCTGACTTTACCATTAAAGACAGTTTTTAATTACAAATGTTTAGACACCAAACTCGGCATGTCTTCCTGTTCTCATTTGAAATATATCGGGGCATATTATCAACAAACATATCGCCGCTTTTCCGGCACATAGCGCCGGAAAAGCGGCGATTTCAGTAAATCACTATTTACAAGGACTCGCTAACGCGAGTTTCCTTGAGTTAGCTGCTTTTTTCCCCACTTTGCATGTCAGCGATGAACATCGCTAATGACATGCAAAGTGGGCGTTCCTGCCCACAACTCCATGTAAATACTCGCGTCCACGGTTTCGCCATATTTACAACCCTGCAGCAGATCCGCGAAGCGATATAAAAAACCGTGCTAACCGCGGTTATCACTGTAATTTAACGTCTCCTTTCATATCGACTTAGCTATACTGATAATGGGAGGTGGATTGCCTGGTTAGGTCCACACTCCCCTATCAGCAAGCATTTCAGTAGCGCTGTGAAATCTTCGCCGGATTTCACACGCTAATGCCGATTCTCGCCGTGTATCGCTGGTAATTACATCGCCTGTGCGCTAAGTGTTGCTAATATGCTGCTGACACGGCGATGTCAACCAGCGATACACGGCGGTATTGGAGAACGCGCTAAGCTAGTTTAGCGATAATTATCGCTACTTGTTGTTGATATGCCCCATCATTTATTAAATGTACTAAGGTGACCCAATGTTATTCTATGGGAGAGGTAGGCCTTGCAGTAGTGAAAAATGAATTTAAGAGTTTTTCACTACAAAGACATGTAAAAATGGAAAGTACATGTACACCTTTTTAAGTACACTGCACCCTGCCATCCCTGGACTGTTCAGGGCCTACCCCAGCATGACTTATATGCATTACGAAGGAAGGTTTGGGCCTGGCAAAAGGGTTAATCTGCCAGGTCGAAATGGTAGTTTAAAACTGCACACACAGGCTGCAAAGGCAGGCCTGAGACTTGTTTCAAGGGCTACTTAAGTGGGCTGCACAATCCGTGCTGCAGGCCCACTAGTATCATTTAATTTACAAGCCCTGGGTACATGTAGTACCACTTTACTAGGGACTTACAAGTAAATAAAATATACCAATTGGGTGTAAGCCAATTCTACCATGTTTAGAGAAGAGAGCTCAAGAACTTTAGCACTGGTTAGTAATAGTAAAGTGCACAGAGTCCTAAGGCAAACAAAAATGAATTCAGCAAAAAAGTGGAGGCTAAAGGGAAAATGTTGGGGGGTGATCCTGTAGAGAATTTGTGCCATGCGCTCACACTTGGGATACCTGATTACAGTATGATGTGTTTTCAATTTTGTAATGAGAAATATGGATGTGCGCTTTCAATTCTCACACAGAAACATGGAGGGCCTATGCGCCAAGTGGCATACCTATCAGGTGTATTGAATCCAGTAACTGTAAATTTTCCAGGTAATTCATAATTGGTTGCAGCTGTTTGCTTGGAAATTGAACAAAGAGAAACAAATTGTGATGGGTCATACTTTAATTGTCGATGTCCTTTATTCAGTTGAGATCCTTTTAACAAGGACAAGAACACAGCACATAATGATCAGTAGGTTGGCATGTTATGAGCAAACCATTCTTGCAGCAGAAATATGTGCATTCAACGGTGTAATGTCCTGCATCCAGCAACACTTTTCACCTCCATCCTTGGTGTTGTGTTGTGTGAGTTTGTAATGACGGAACCCTTGTGGCTCTTGATGGACTCCGTAGAATTTTGACATAAGCGTTAGAGGGTAGTGAAATGAATACAGGTTTAGAATGTTGAGTTTGTGGTTACACTCAGAAGAATAAAGACGTGTTTCACTAAGCTCCATGTATGGCATAGTCATTGGCGGGTACACGGACAGGAGAGGATGCTATAACTGGTGACGAGATAGGGGATAAGTAACCTGAAGATCAACAGGGCTCTCCCAGAGAGTTTGCCGTAAACCAGGAAACTGCTCATGCATGCCACGTGTGCCTCCATCGAAGTGCTGAATCAACGTTTGGCGTATGTGGAGTCAAAGCACAACCCCTGTTCCGTGAAAATAATTTAAAGATAATGAAAGCTTCACTAAGACATTTACACACTGTTGGCCGAAAACCTGCTGGGAAGGCTGCAAAGAGAGGTACCACTCTACTACGCAACTCAAGTCCGTACATTCATATGGAGTGATAATACTATAGGCGGATGCAACCATGTTTTGGAAGAGCAGCAAAGCGCAAGATAATGCTGTGAACAGAAGCACTGCAATGCGGAGGTCAACAGGTGTCAGGCAGAACAAAAAGATGCCTAAAGGCAAAGGATACAAGAAATGGTCATCTGATTACCACTACTGATTAAAGAGAGTCATCATACCATATCGCTGGAGGGAGTGACCCCAGAGGAAGCACCCGGGGTTGTGCTTGTGGGGCTGTCCATATCCAAAGCGACACACCACCAAAGGTGGCAGGGGGCGGCTCAAAACAACTGCAAAGGTTTCCTGAAAGCAAAGGGCTACCTTGGAGACCAAGAAGGAGGTCAAGGTTCCACGGACTGTCTGAGATGACCCAGAGGCCAGCACCATACAGGGCCTTAGAGATGGTACAGATGAAGTAGGTCCCAGCAGACACAGATGGTGTCAGAGAGACTCCAACATCAGTGTCAGCCAATCTCGCAAATGGTTACAATGATGCAGCCTTCTTGAACCACCACCGTCAATGATACCGCTAAAAAGATGAATATTTGTGTAAGATGGACTGCATGGATAGAGACATTTGATGATTTAATTGATGCGATTGAAGAAGCAGATAACAATAGGATTATCAAGTACCTTGAGAATCTTGCTGGTGAAGGTGTAAAAGAAGTCATAAAGAAAATGACGAACTTACATGCAGCCAATCAAAGCAGCCTTGAATCTCAAGTTCAATCCAATGTCGAATGAAAATTATGAAAGGTACATCTTCAGCCTAAAACGAAAGAAAGCTGGTGAGACCATCAACTAATTTTTTTAAGATACCGTAAAGGCACATCAAACACTTAAAGTTCAATTAATTTAATTATGAGGAAGCTATATGCCTCAGAGTGATTGACGTATACTTGTCAAATTTGTTTATATGACAAGTGCTGAGAGAAACTCTTAGTCTAGAGTGAGTTATCATGGCTTCCAGAGCTGAGGAGTCTGCTGATCGACAAGCTGTTGACATGGAGGCCAGAGGTGCCCAGAGTGAGTCAGTCATGAATATGAAAAACAAGCCAAGGACGCAGAGTAAATTCTCCACAGAAAAAGAAGTTGTGCTGCAGGTGTGGATTTTCGTTTCCACTCGAAGGTAAATGTCCCACCATTGGGCAAATTTGGAAAGGCTGCGGAAAAGAGAACCATTTAGTAATGGTTTGCAACGTGAAGGAAAAGGTAAGTGCGTTACGGCGCAAAGACAAAATTGCCGCCTAAGCATTCCAGATGCAGCGCTCAATGCACGCCGATAAGGCCAAGTAACCACATCAGCTGAGGCAAATCAACCCCACAAGTGTCGATTGATATCTAAATCTTCGTCAAACAGTTCTTCAGTCTCAATGTCAAGTGAAAGGGAAGTAAATGGTTGTGCCTTGTCGATGTTTACCTCAAAGAAACTTGCGGATGTTGGACTGGCCGCCTGTGAGGAAAAATACTTGTCCAAGAAAAGTCGAAACGACAAAGCACCAAAGTCATTCAAACATTGTCTGAGAATCAAACGAAAGGTCAAAGGGTGTTCCATACCGCTCATCATTGATAGTGGTGCGTCAATAAATATTATGCCTGCGAAGAAATATAATTAAGGCTCCCTGTTTTCCGTTTTTACTGATTTTTACAGATAAATACAGACAGAAAAACATTTTTTTTCTTGTCTGTATTTATTTTTAAATGTGGATAAAAACGGAAATCGGGTGCTTTTTGAGTGATTCTAAACATACTTTACCATGACTGCCAGGCCAATAACTGTGGATTGATTGGTAAGGGGGTTAAAAAAGAAAGGCATTTTAGTAAAGAGGCTTAAACAACAGTAGATATGCACAAGGCTGATACTGAAATGTGTGTATTTTCATATAAGTGCATTGATTTATCTTCTGCAGGTGTTCATATCACTGAAACCTGGCAGGCATTCAAGCATGACTGCATATTTATTGGTTAAATAAATGTGGAAATATACCAGTTTCAGCTTTATTTTTTTCACAAAACCCATAATAAATATGGATAAATACAGATAAAGTTGACAAAAATAAATATGGATAAATACAGACGGAAATGTCCAAAAAATAAATACCATAAAACCGGGAGCCCTAAATATAATGAACTGTCTTCAGTGCCCCAACTTATGCCAACGAAAATTAAAGTGGATATGTGGTCTGCATCGACGCCACTAAAAAGTCAAGGCTAATTTGTAGCAACGATGAAATACGAGAAATCAAAAGTACAAGCACGCATTCATGTATTTCAAAGTACTATGTCAAGCACCTGCTTACTCAACTTTAGTGCAGCTGCTGATATGGGACTGATATCTCTGAATTATAACATTAATGATCATCGCTAAATAGTAAATTGATTACTTTAGTTGTTTCATGAGTTGGGAGAACTCAAGACTATGAATGTCCAATTAAACATTAATGAGGATGTCTGTACTAGTGTTCAAAGACACAGTCGAATTGCTTTTTACTTACAGAAAGCTGTTGTAAAAGAACTTGAACCCTTTTTCAAAGACAATATCATTGAGTGTTCCACTGTTGCACATCCATGGGTTTCTCCAATAGTGGTAGTTCCCAAAAGAGTCAGTGAACATGCTGTACGCACCTGTGTGGATATGCATCAAGTGAACAAGGCAATTGAAAGAGAACGACATCCAGGTCCGAACATTGCTGGCATGATAACACACTTGAATGTTGCGAGTGTCGTCTCTCGACTTGATCTGAGTAAAGGATATCATCAGTTGGAACTTGTGGAGAATTGCAAGTACATTTTAACCTTTTCTACATAAGTTGGTCTGTTACGTTACAAAAGACTAAGTTTTGGTGTGTCATCAACTGCAGAGCTATTTCAAGATATCATTTGACGCATTATACAGCCTGTCATGAATGCTTTTAAATATAGTGATGACATATTTGTGTATGGAACTACCCAGAAAGAGCACAACAAAGCTCTCACACAAGTATGTCATTTGCCCGCAGATGCCGGGTTTAACTTTGAACGCAGAGAAATGTGAGTTCCATAAGACAAAGCTAAAATTCTTTGGCCATATCTTTTCTGATGGGGGCATGACACCAGATGCAGCTAAAGTGCTGTCAACTGCCAGTCCCCCACAAGATGTTTACATGTTACGTTCATTCCTTGGCATGGCCAGCTATTGCTCTAGATACATACACAACTTTGCCACTGTCAGGGCGCCATTAATAAACCTGACGAAAAATAATGTTGCTTTTCTTTGGTCACATAAATGCAAGAAAGGTTTCCAGAAAATAAAACAAGCTATTGAAAACACTACTGAAATGGGTTACTTTTATCCCAAGCTTTATACTGAGGTTGTTGCTGAAACTAGCCCTGTGGGGTTAGGCGCCATCCTTACAAAGCACAGTTAACACCCAAATGCTCAAAGACATATTGTGGCAAATGCAAGTCAAAGTTTGTCCGAAACTATACGTGCTTATTCACAACCTTGGAAAGGAATCTTAGCAGTATTGTGGGCTTGTGAATATTTCAACGTATTCTTGTATGGGAAGCCCTTCACTCTTGTGACAGATCATCAAGCATTGTTGACTAACTTTGGCAATCCAAAGGCAAAAGTGCCTCCTTGTATTGAACGTTGGGGTCTGCGATTACAAGAATACAACTACACCATCATGCATTGTCCAGGGGAAGATTAGAACCCTTCTAACTACTTCTCAAGAGTGCTTCTACAGTGCCTTGGCACCCATTCTAAAATGGCTGAAGCCTACATAAATTTCATAGTGAAATCAAGCACCCCAGCTGCCATTTTGTTGGAACAAATTGTCACTGCCATGAGTTAAGATAGTGACATGCTAAAACTGAAAGACATTATGACTCATTAGTCTTGGTGCCAGCACCCTTGACCTCTTACCAGTGACAGTGAATACCAAAAGTTTAAGAAAGTCAAAGATGAACTGTCCATTACTTAAGAAGGTATTATTCTAAGAGGTTCGAGAATTGTCATTCCAGAGAGTCTGCAACAACAGATAATTGAAGTGGCCCATGAAGGACATAATGGAATTGTTGCTACCAAACGAGCTCTCCCCGAGTGTGGTTTCCAAATCTCGACAAGAGAGTTGAAAGAGAATTGAAGGTCTGTCATCTATGCAACTCCCTGTCATTGAAAACCACAGAGTGAATTGACTGACCATTTTTCTTTCTTTTCTTTTTCTTTTTCTCTAACTGTTTTAAAACCAGTGGGCACAGAGGATTTGGCCGTATTGTGCTATTGAATAGCTGGCCGTGGGCATAGATAAGAATATCTTCCTCACACTAATCCTATAGACAATAAATAATTGAGAAAGTGCCTGCTAATGCCAGATCTTTGATGTATGAATAGATGTTGATTGGAGGGTGATCTGGCACGTTTTTGCCCTCTATAGCTCCTTATTGAAAGCATTGTGTTGAACGGCGGCTCAGCCGTGAGAGCTTACACTAAAAAGTGTATTTTAGAATTTTTTCTTCGAGAATACTACCCCTTTCAGGCTTGTTGTTATTCGGACAGGTTGTAGCACTAATTTTAGTGGTCGTGTTTGTTAATAATTTTTTCTGTGGAAATTGTATGAGATAGTATTGACCATTTGCGTCTGGGTTTTGTGACATGGATAAGAATTGCTTAGCGTTCACGGACGACCAGATCGCTGCTATATTGTCTGGACCATCACTCTTTCCGGATTCCTCCCTTGCTAATACTACCTCAGCGAGGGAGGAATGGGAGAAGATGAGCAATACTAAAAAACGACAGGTGAGGGTAGCATTACATGGGGCTCTTATGACCGAATATTATCGAGCTGATGCCGCCCCCGCAAGTCTCTTGGTTAGAATTGAGCCCAGGATTTTTTTTGAGGATAAACAATTCCGGGTGGACTGGAGCTTCATATCTAACAAGTGCACCCGGGATTGGTTAATCCTGATCATCCAAACTGCCAAGAGACTAAGTGAAGAATTGTTAAAAGAGATTGTTGATCTAGAGGAGATTATAAAAAATGATACAACTATTATTGATGCTAAAGAGCAGTTACAGAGAATACAGGAGGATCTAGTAGACTACAAGAATTACATGGTAAACCAAAAAATAAAGGGACTAAGAAGAAATTTAGAGAGGTATTCCCACGAATGGGCATTCCCATATACTGAGGACAAACACTATCAGCCAGGAAACGATCAGGCTCCACAAAACAGATATCAAAGGGGTGGTCGTCAACAAACTAGACGTACCCCGCAGAATTGGACTTTCGACAACACGTCGAGTGAAGAAGAAGAGGGGGCACAACCATCAGATCAAGGGACGGTGAGATTTAACCTCCAGGCACAGTCTAATCAGGATTTGGGAGCTTTATTACGCTCTTTTTAGGCCAGGCTCAGCAAGGCAACAGAGGGAGGCCCCAGGGGCAGAGGCAGGGCCAGGCAGAATCAGACACAAACATGGCAAATGTACTCACCACGGCTGACTCGCAGCCGGGGCAGGACCCCGATATAAACAACATTGTGGTTAACCTCTTTGATCACCAGTTAACAGCAAGTGAGTTGAGAGTCCTTAACAAATGTTTAGGGTATGTTCCCACCCCGCGCCATGATCCATTTAAGTGTAGAATGGAGGTCCAAGAAATAATGAGGAAGATTAAAATTAAGAAATTCTTTGCTAATAAGGATCAAGATCCTCCGTCTGTATACTCTACCAATCTCCATCGTCCCTCTCAATTTTTCCCACCGAATTCATCGCTGGGTCCAGAAGTATTAGTTTTTGAGAGGAAGGTACTAGATGAGATCAAATTACTGGAAGAATCACATACGCAAAATACTTTTAACAATATGAGTAAGACCGACTGGCAGGCAATTAAATCATTACAAGATAATGCCTCTGTATCTATCAAGTCCGCCGATAAAGGCGGGGCTGTAGTGCTAATGAATACTTGTGACTATGAAGCAGTCCATACTTTTCTCTCTTGGAATTAGAGTGGTGGGTCTCCTTCAGTAAATCATGCAAAGTCACTCTAAGACTTCTAAGACCTCCAGTTCTGCAACAACCCATTTTGAGATTACTGCCATTAATCAACGCTCTAAGAAGAAAGTGGGACAGGCCACAGCACGGGCAATCTGCACTGCATTGGCGCGGGGAAAAAACTTTAATCTTTCTAGCAACCTAGGGGACAGCGAATAAGGCACTAATATCAGTGAAGACCACCCGCATCACCCCTTGGAGCAGGGTGCGGATACTATCATTTCAAGCCCTGAGCAAAGCAACTACAGCAATAACAGTATGGAATTCATGGCAGCCAAGACTGTAACAAAAGACTCTATTGACTCTATTCCAAAATCAGGGACTGCTCCCTTAAAAGAAATTAAGAAATATCCCTTATTCTCCAAGGTGAAACAAGGCTTAGGATCAAGTGCAGTCCCCGTGACTGATCAGCCCGAGAGGATGCAACCTTTTCACCCTTCCCAGCCTTTATTGTCTCCTCACTCACCGCAGCCTCAGGATCATCTTCTCACTCTGGCTCCAGTTCCTGGCACAAAATTGATGGCGGTTCCACCCCCAACAATGACCCACGATCTAGTTACAGCTCAGGTCTCATCAGCACCTTTGCAGGGGGATTCAGGAGTGGAAAAATCACAACATGACTCGTCACTTTCTCCAGACAAAGAGATAGCGTAGTGCAGCTTCCCATCTTCGGTGCAATGGGATGCCAAAACCATGCTGAACGTCGTCCTAGAGGAAATCCGTGATTTGAAGGCCTCACAGATTAGGGAGATTGCTGCCCTACACGCACGCCTCACAAAGATCGAGGAGACAGTGGCACAGATCCCGGAACAGCTAAGGGAGGCAGAGGGGAGGATCTCCCAGTTAGAAGATCAAATGGAGACCCTACAGGAGAAGGCAGCCGCACTGCAGAAACAAAAGTCCTCAATTGAGAATAAACTGTAGGAGTTAGAAAATCACTCAAGGCGATCTAATCTGCGCTTGGTGGGGGTCCCTGAAGGGCTGGAGGGACAGCATATGGTACATTGGGCAAACACCTTCATTAAAAAACATGTCCTCCCGGAGCAGTCGGGTGATCTCACTATTACAAGAGCGCATCGAGTACCAGCACATCTCCCCCTGAATTCAAAGTACCCCCGTAACAATTTTGGTGAATTTTGGAGATTACAGAGTGAAGGAGCAAGTTCTATCAAAGGCCATCAAAGAGAAACAGTTCAGCACTCCTGAGATACCTCTTTGTCGCATATTCTCCGACATGTCGGCCGCAGCAGCTAGGAGGAGAAAGAAATTTATAAAGAAGCTTCATCTCTTCAAGGCGCAAGGAGCGAAGCATCGATCGTGCAGCAGTCAAAACTGAAGGTGTTAGTTAAAGGACGGTTCCATGTATTCTGCGAAGTCTCAGAGGCTCAGGAACTGCTATAGCGAATATCAGACAATCCATTATCAGGAGGAATGAGTGATTGTAGAGACAAATGAA
Source organism: Calotriton arnoldi (assembly GCA_963921515.1). Lineage (NCBI taxonomy): Eukaryota > Metazoa > Chordata > Amphibia > Caudata > Salamandridae > Calotriton > Calotriton arnoldi. The sequence goes on from CAWUFW010020191.1 coordinate 145,997, forward strand.
CTATAAGGATTCCTCCTTCTTTCCGTTTCTGTCCTTTTTTGTTCTGTTTTCATCTCTTTTCTTTTGTTTGTTTCAAAAATGTTCTCCCTGCGGTTCTTTTTCTCTCTTTGGTGTGGTAGGGGGGGTGAGGGCAGGCCGATCATTAAAGGCACAGGACCAGCGTGCCAGTCACTTGGGGGAGGGAAAACATGTCAGGTGTGTGTGGGAGGGCGCACCACACGCCACGGCTTGGGGGGGCACGGGTTTGGGGCTGGGTAGGGATGGGAGCTATGGAAAAAATGGATTCAGGTGTTCAGTTATCCAGCTTTGGTGTAAAAATAGCAGAACAGAATGTTAGCTGTGTTTGGGGAAGGACTCAACCAACAGCAAGGACCAACCTTCTCGATTAATTCTTCATTAGTTGAAAGAGGTCGAAAATTGGGTAGCTGATTGGCTTACGATGTAAAAAGACACCGCCCCGGTCAAACAGCTTTGAGTTAAACACTACTATAACCTTTTCTTTGAAAGTTTTGTCTTTCAATGTAAATGGTCTTAATAATGTGAAGAAACTCTGGGCAATTGAAAATTGGATCTTAGCCGAGAACCCAGCAGTTGTTTTAGTTCAGGAAACTCAGATTCCAGTCACAAAACTGTCGGGATTCACAATGTTCAAAAAGCGGGCCGGATATAGAGTATTCTCGTCCTCCTAGGTGGCTCATCGCGGTACAGCTATTGTTTTTAGCAAAATGGCTAAGTGGAGAAGTGGTTAATAGTGCAAGCGACACAGAGGGTCGTTGCTGCTGGGTCAGCTGTCAAATAGGGGGGAAACCCTACACATTTGCTAGCTTTTACGCACCGGTAGAAGATAACACCACTCCCTATGCAAATTTTGTTTCAATCGCTTATGCAGAATCCGGGAGGTCTTATTATTGACAGTGACTTTAATGTGTTACAAGATCCAAGAGTAGACTCCTCGATTCAAGCTAAAAAACAGGCAAAGCCAAATTCTCTGAGAACTATTAGGAACGTCAAGAACATTCTTGCTTTAATCGATCCTTGGAGGACAGCACACCCCACAGAGGCCAAATATATCTGCTTCTCTGGGAGGTTCCGCTCATCCTCCCGCATAGATTTTTTTTTTATATCCCAAACCCTTAAATATAAAACGCAAAGCATAATTCCTAATGGGTTCTCTGATCACGCAATGCTTAGGCTTGAGCTGGAAGTTAGAAAACTACCATCAGGCCCTAAACGATGGGTACTAAATAAACAATATCTTCAGGAAGAAGGGTGGACTCAGACCCTCAAAGAGAAGATAAGGGAATTCTTTACAATAAATAATGAGACCGCACCCGAATGTATGGTCTGCGATGCCATGAAGGCATTTGTCAGAGGGAGGATAATAAGCAAGGACGCCATGAACTGCCTTAAAGCTAAAAAACAAAAGCAGGTGTTAGAACAAAAAGTACATCAGAGTTATGATAAATTCCCGAGGAACTCAACCAGGATCAATAAAAAAGTATTTGACACGGCCAGACAGACCTTGAGCGAAGCATACTATGCTAAGTGTGCCACTGTAAGTCAGACATGCTCTCAAAGAGTGTATGAAGAGAATAACTTTACAGACAAATTCTTAGCATGGCAGGCACGGGAGCAAGCGGCTAAGAACCGAATAGAGGCCTTGAAATGTCGGATTATGGGAGAAGTAAGCTATGATCCAGTGAAATTGGGAGAAATTATGTTACACCACTATGGGGAGATCTATTCACAAATTTAGAAAATCGACAAAGTCTTTTTAGAATTTTTTTTAACAAACTGTGACATTCCGGTTCTATCTATAGAAGAGGGAGTTAATATGAGCCGACCCTTCTCCAGAGAGGAACTGCTGGAGGTCATTAAGAACCTCCCAAGTGGGAAGGCTTGTGGCCTGGATGGCTTACCGGGGAGATTTTTTAAATCCTTCTCAGATGTTTTAATCGACCCTCTTTTATCGTTAGCCAATAGAATGTTGCAGGGCGATGATATACCACCCTCTTTTTTTAAAGGTAATATCGTGAGTTTTTAAAAAAAAGATAAGGATGCTGAAGACCCTAATTCATATTGCCCAATAACACTATTAAATACTGATTACAAAATAGTATCTAAGCTGCTTGCAAATAGATTTAATTCGATAGCCCCAGGTCTGATTCACCCAGATCAAAACATTTTTTTAGCAGGGAGACAGCTCGGGGCAAATACTCACTATCTTGCAGAAGCTCTGGATTATTTTGCGGCGAATAATATACGAGCCCTAGTGTTTTTATTAGTTGCAGAAAAGGCCTCTGACCTCGTGGTCTGGGAAACATTATTTTTTAGTCTGACCAGATTTGGTATTCCATTCCAGATCACGGGGTCTATATACAATATGTATCGGAAAGCCGAAGTTGGTATCATCATCACCCAAGACCTGCTGACCTTCAGGAGGCTACTCAAGACCTGGTTGTTCGACCAGTAGCAGCACCCCCCCCCTTTTTTTCTCCCCAGCGCCTTGAGACCCTCGCGGGTAAGTAGTGTGCTTTACAAATTCTGTGATTGATTGATTGATCATTAATTCGGCTGAAGTGGGACAAATAAAGGTACTACGAGGCACAAGGCAGGGATGCCCACTGTCCCCTATTCTTTTTGCCATTTTTATCGAGCCCTTAGCCAGAGCAATTTGAGCAAATAAGAGTATTCAACCCCCAATTCCACAAATGGACAAGATTAAATTATACGCTGACGACATTATGTTAATCGTAGATAGTCAGAAGGAGATGCAAATAAAGCTTTTTGAGATCTTTGCTCAATATGAGACACTAGGAGTGTATAAAATCAATAAGAGGAAGACAGAAATAATACTTTGAGGATGCACTCCAGAGGCTTTACTTCTAGACCTGGCCGGGTGTGCTAATTTCCTTACCAAAAGATATTTAGGTATACAGTTCTTGTTGCGGGGATTCTGCACATACACAGAACTATACGCAGGAAAACAGGACCTCGGTGTATAGGGGCTGAACCTTCCTACCACCTTAGTACCCAAAATCCCAAAACCGACTAGCTATAGTGTCTCATTCATTCTCCTACATAATCATGAAGCTACAAATGATTAGACAACCCAGAACACAACACTCCCGTCTCTCTCAGGAATCGCGGTAGTAAGACGTACCCTTTCGCTCACTCACTTGTACTTGTCAGAGTCACTGTTAGAGTTCAAAATGTGTATTTTAAGTATCGTGCTCCATAATGCAGTATATGAGCCACTACCAGCAGCGAAATGCATAAACCTAAAACAGTTAGCATTGTTACAATTCCATAGAATATAAAGGGGGATGTCATCATATACAGATGGTGGAAAAAGGACTATAAGGCATAACCACCCTCCCCTTGGTAAGGTGAAGTTTATTATATAAAGGAAGATCTCTGGGCTTTGTCAGCAGACCCCATACCTTAGTGCCTAGATGGAAGTTTTACATCATAGGAACAGCAAAGCTCTTCTCCCTGGAAAGGTCCCTCTCCAAGTGTGTGTTTGAACAACATGCATCCCCGTAATGTCAAAGCACGAGTTTCCAGCAGCGCAGCTGCGTTAGCATGTTTTGTCTAGGTGCTAGGGACTGACCAGAACAGAATAACAAGGGGCATTGTTTATCGACCTTGCACATCGTGTTCAGACTAAACTTCAGGAACAGGCAGAGAACGCAGAAAGCAGACAGTTCTCATGTGAAAGGCACAAACAGAGTCTTGCAAAATAAAGTCATGTAGTAACGTGCGCAAAAGCAGCATCATGGCAGCAGAGCCCATGCTAACTTAGCAATGTCGACAATGACCCTAACGGCCATATAACACCCTCCCCTTGGTAAGGTCATAGTAGAGAGACAAAAGACCAAAACAGGGTTCAAGGATAGGCAGAGTTCAAATGCACTTAAAAAAACCAAATTTGAAAAATTTAAAAAAATAATAATCATTTCTTATGTTGTTTAAACTTGTGTCATTTCACAGAAGACTTGATTAACCCCTTGACCGCGGCGCGAATTCCGCCGTGGTGCGGGTGTTTTATGAGTGGGCGTGGTTCGGAAGGCCCCCGGCCGTCCTCCGCACACGCCCACCGTGACGTCGGACGGCCGGGGGCCATCCGACGCACGCAAAGGGTTAATATGGAGGTGGTGAATCCATCAAAGTACGTGAACCTAAGAATGCAATTCGTTCCAAAAGGTCATCCCTATCGTTAGTAGAAAAAAGGATGCCATCCAATCAAGCAGGCCGAAGGAACAGACATGTTCCTCATAATCTGATGCTTCCAAGAGCATATCCGAGCAACTTGCGTGATATTCGATGAAGCTCCGTCGCAAGAGGTTCTGCGCAGCTGCACAGATATTCCATTCAGCCAAGACCCAAGTGCAGCTGTACACGCCATACGTCCATCCCTAGAACAGGCCTGCTCATGGGCCACTAAGGGACCCATTAACTGGTCATAATCCAGGTCTGAACATGACGTATTGGAGAGGCATAAATCCAAAGCCCAAGAGAAAGGGCACCGCTGACATTAGAACACTGGCTGCACGCAAGTGAAGTAGGCAAAGTGAAAAGTTAATCCATAACTCACGCTAAGTGTCGATAATGGCAAGCATCCAAAAAGTTGTTGCATTTGGTCACGGTACAGCTGCAATTGGCCTGCCTGGTCTGTGCATCACCACAAGATGAGCAGCCATTGCGTAACAGGAGCAGAAGAATCAGGATTCCACCAGCTAGCGCCAGTATTAATGGGAATCCTCCGAAGACGCTGGAAAAAATAGAATGGATAAAAGCTGGTATTACTCCAAATATCGTCTGAAAGGAAGCCACAAGGCCAGCTCCCACAAGTTTAAAAAAATGAGCAAGGCCTTTGGTGTCAGACGCATTAAATATTTGATGTATCAGCTCCCAAAGTGAAGTGGGAGGTTCGTGTTCAGAAGTGACTGAATGTCACTAGATGTTCTAGCCACCTGCAATTCGAAGGTCTCTTGAGCCTAAGTGAGAGGCACTTCTTGTTGAAACAATAGCTCTTTGAGTCTGCTTAATTTGCTGAAATCTGCTTTCAAAGTCGGAATGGATGGCCAAAATGGAACTATCTACTTTCCCATGCGGGGTGGAAAAAGCACATTGCTACAACAAGTAACACCTTGTGAAACTGTTACTATATACGGGATTCCTGCCCGTAAACCACAGCAGTCGTGGTTGTTCAAAATAAGATAACTGCCGTTAGTGAGCAATGTAAAAGTGGGAATTATTGCTGGGACGGGAGTTCCTTTAAAAAAACAAGCAAGATTAGGTGCAGAGACATTACACGCGCCACGCAACCTGACATGTTTACAAACTAGGGAATGTCCTACTGTGGAATCTGCAGTCCTCCCCTGTTAGGAACACGTCCTTATCCTCCCGATGACATCTGTAAGTGAAAGGTAGGGACCATAATTCATGGAGAAACGCACTTCCCAGGGATTCAAAGCAGCCAATTGGGAAATGTTTCATGCAAGATTTAAACTGAAACAGTGAAAATGGGAGAGAGATAACCCCATGAATTAACCATACAGCTGAATCTGTCTCCGCCACAGAGAATGGCAAGTGTTCTAATTGTTCAATGTGTAATAGCGTGTATGTAGCATCTTTCATGGACATAAATCTCTGTTTATCAGTTAGATTAAATGGTAAAAACAAAGTGGAAGCATTTAAATAATCCCAAGGTACTTTTCCCATTTTAAGAGTCTGTAACGTCCATGCAAACTGCATTACTGATCGTAATTGATTTTGACCATGATATAACACAGACACATCATTCTGAACAATATCAATAACAGATGAAACAATATTATCCAAGGTATAAATGCGTGAAGACAGTGTATTGATACTATTGTCGGCTACTGCAAGGACTTTTTCTAAATTTGCTTTATCAATTTGGCGCAGACGAAGCGCTGCTTCAATCTGTGAACGTTTCCATACTTCATTGTAAGCTGCATAGATAAACCTCTTTGTTCTAGGAATCCTAGGACCTAAGATAAAATCAGCCAAATTGATTTCGCTCGACAAGAATGACAGGTGTTGTTTTACTGACGATAAAGTGGAGTGTTCCAACCATTGTTGGCACCGAATATGTGGTGACTGAATGTGAATGTGGAAAACGAGGATCTGGTCTAGTCTGTGTGAAACCAGGCTTTGCATTATAGAAACGCAGTTTGCATGCATTTGAGTTGGTTTGCCACACCAACCATCCAGACGGGTCAACATCAGAGACATTGAAAGTATCATTACGAAACAGAGCTTGTAATACATCTACCGTATAATTTGTGTGTGTGCACCAATTGTCGTATTCCGCTAATGACGGAATGGATGGGATGTTTAAATTTTTGCCTGTTGCCAGCCCAAATCAAGTAGTCTGGTGCATCTGTATCATTTAAAAATAACATTTGCAGTTGGAATTAGGCAGGCACGATGCAAAGCTTCAGTTCCCTGAACCTGCCAAGCCTTAGTGCCCCAAATCGATTTCAAATCAATGGTATCTCTCCAGTGATCATAACCCTGTATGGCCAATTCAGTTCTAAAGGAATTGGAATAGATTAATTTAGTGTGGGTTAGAATAAATTTGGATTGAGACAATAATTATAATTTAAAGAAATAGGATTCTGTATTGGACGTGTTATAATCTGTGAAATAGGTGAACTTATCCCTAAGGGTTTTAGAACTCCCCTGTAAAGGAGTTGGACAATGTTCCCATTGCATGTAATTAAAAACAGGTCTTAACGTGTTTGTTTTGTGTAAGAAATGATGGCCATAGTGTTGATAACAGAATAAATCAGCATAATTAGCAGAATTTAAATATATATCTTCAGCATCAAAAGCAGCATAATACTTTAAATCTGAAAACAATGAATGTCATGCTTGTACATCCCAATCTTCGGAATGTATGTGCTGTGTTACCACATCCCCTAAAGAAACGCGAAACACATATGGTATCTTGAGGACTTCCGTCGGGCCGTGAATTTCGAATGCTACTTTATCCCAAACGATGCCATCTGCAACTGGGAAAGCTGAACTGTTCACAAGGGTTTGATCACGTTTCATTATATGGAACAATGTATGAGGGGCCAGAATTCCATCGACCAATTTTACAGCAGAGCATTCTGGCAAATAATGACCATTGATGAGCAAGAAAAATACTGTCACAAATCCAATTGACATGAAAAGGAAAATCAGGATAAGTATCAACCAGATGTAGGTCCAGGGCGGGACCAGGTAAGTCTTTTTGAACCATGAGATGAAAATACTTGTTTTTGTTAGTGGAAGTGCCAAAGAGGAAGTCAAGGAGGAAGAGTCAAAAGAGAAGCTCGTACGGTCCCCAAAATAACCGCTTGCTCCCATGTTCATCAAAGGCGATAGGGCGGCATCAGCTTGATGTTGTCGAGGACTGTTCGGCACTTCACTGTGGGACTCATCCGCAGGGTAAGTATACTCGACTTCTGGGTTGGAAGAGGACAGAGGCAGAACAGATAAAAGGTCAATATTAGTTTCCATCTTACCCTCAGCGATACGGGGATTAGTCGAAGAGGTTGAATGCACCGGATTCAAAGAGAAGCGTTGCATGAAACTGCAGGAGTTACACTATTCAGAATCGGCCAGACGGTATAGCTTGACATTGTCCACTGAAATGTATCTGTTGTCTTTGCAACCAGGCAAAGGTGGTAGAATTACTGTACGAGTAGCCTTCAATCCAAGAAGTGGGACCGGTGCACGATAAGAGGGACCAAATTCTTTTTTGTTCTCCAGCTTTTCTCGTACCAGATCTCCAATCTTACGAAGCCAGCCGGCGACCGGAATCAGCATTGCTGTGTCATTGGAAGAGGGCAAATGTTCAGTTGCGTAGCTGTCATGGGTCTTTTGTAGGTCCTGTAACATAGTAGAATGGTTATCTATGTCAAAGGTTGCGGCAGCCGCCACAACGTCTAGACCATCAAGGTCTGGCACAAACATTTTAATGCCAAAGAGCATTTCGTGTGGGGTCCGCCCACCCAGAGATCTTCTAGGGATATTATTGAGTGCACGTTGAACTCCATACAAATGGGCCAGCCAGTTCCTAAGACCCTAGCTGTCAAAGATTGCTTTAAGTCACAGTTCATCTGCTCCACTATAGAATTGCCCTCAGGCCTGTATGGAGACGAAAACTGCACCAGCACCCCCATCGACTTCATCGTGTCCTTGTACGCCTTAGAGGCAAATGCTGGACCTTGGTCAAAATGGAAGGTGCCACAGGCAAATATCCCGACAAAGACACGCAAATCCCTAATGACATTGAGCGTCAGCACTGCGTTGTGGCCAAACCCAAAGGAATCTAGTGCACGAATCAACTGCAACAAAAATGTATTTATATGCAGTATCAGAAGACAATGGACCGCAGTGATCAAGATATATACAGCCAAATGGCTTATTAGAAATACATAGCTGTGTTTGTGGTGGGCGTGAGACCGTAGACGGTGTGAGTTGCTGACAAATGTCACAAGAAAGTACATAATTACGGGTCTGTTTATATAAACCACGCCACCAATAACGTTGCTGTAAAATAGAAACTGTTGCAGACACCCCGGTGTAGGAGAGTAGGATCTGCTTCACAGGGGTACCCCCACTTTTTGCTGATACTTCACTGGTTTTCGACATTAGTCTGGCTGGGGCCCTGCTATTCAGAACCCCAGCCTAGCTGTTTCCTCTTTAAAAGGGTCTCCATGTGCCTTAGGCACATCACTGATTGGGATCTGGAGTGCCCTTGTAAGTCCCTAGTATATGGTATACTATGTACCAAGGGCATAGGTACCTCAGAGGCCTGCCAGGGGCTGCAGCATGTATTATGCCACCCCTGGTAGGCCATCCAAACTGACACCACAGGTCTGCTACTGCAGCCTGGGTAAGGTGGTGCATGCACCCCTTGCTGTGGTATAGGTTACCTATATCACTAAATGCATACACACATATAAACCTATAAGTCACTCCTAAGGCAGGCCTTATCAATCCTAAAGGCAGAGTGCATGGTTCCTATGTGAGAGGGTGCCCTGCATGAGCAGGGCCCCTCTGCAGCGTTCGGAGACCATCTCTGATGCTGTTTGTAGTGCAGCCTGACCATATACTCTTAAACGCATTATATCCTCGCGGTAAAATGCTAACTATGGAATGGCTGCACCTAAACATGTCGTGTTTGGTGTCAAACATCTTGGAATACTACCCCCCGCCAATCCTGGCGGCGGGGAGTAGCATTCCACCCTTCTAGAGGAAAGGCATGTTAACTCTGACGAGTCCGGTAACTTCTTTCCAGAGCCCTGGCATCACAAAATGGATGCTGCTGCCACAGACACGAGTCTGGCCTCCTGCTGCTGGACGAAACTCCGGCAGGGGAGGCCTGGACAATAGGTTTCCTGTCCCAGGGAGGTGTGACCACCTCCCCAGACAGGACAATGTGTATTGGGGCTGGGCGGGAGCACTTTCGGGTGCTTTGAAGTCCTGCACTGGGGGCACATTTGGTGTCCCTGTGCATACCCCAGTTCAAACCGGATCAGGGGCTTGCAGCCCCTGCTTTGGCGCGAACTGGACAAAGGGAAAGGAGTGTAGCCACCCCTCTGCCCTGACCCACCCATAGGTGGGGCCACAGAGTAGTCCATCCCCTATTTTTAGAATAAAGGTAGGAACCCAGTCCTTAGGACTTTAGATTATACCTGGACGAAACTCTGAAACAGAATCCTGGACCTTCGATGCTCTACTCACGATTAGAGGACTGAAGAATCTCCCTTGGGGTCAAGGAGTGACTCCCCTGCTTGGCAGGCACCAAAAAGGCATCTGTCCGGTTCGCATCACTGAAGCTCCCGTCGGACGCCGAAGTCATCGCATCACCAGAGGTAGATTCTCAGACTTCCCCGAGGCTACCCTGAGTCCCCAGCAAAGCTGAGGCCCGTGGCTATCGTGGGTGACTTGAGACCGTGACCCCTGGACACCAAGCACACTTGCAAGTGCACCATCTTCTGGGTCTCCCAAGAAGTCGTGCTTTGGGCTCCGAGTAGCCCTAGCCTCCAGCACCACCTGCACCGAAGATCACTGGCCCCCACTCCACGAGTGTCCTGTAAGCCAGCTCCACGTGCGGCGTCACGAGGCTCCTTCGCGGTCGCTAGCCCGTTGGCTAGTAGCCCTTAACGAAGGCCAATCTGTTCTTTACTTGGCAGTCTGGTTGCTTCAGGCCTGCCCTCACTTACCCTTGCTGGGTGAGTTCCCCAGACCTTGCTGGTCTGCATCATCGACGATCTACATCTTACTTGAGACTTGCCGTTGCCAAGGCTTGTTGGGTCCAATCTGGTCGCCGACACCTCTGCACTCGACAGACATCGAGCAACAGCCCGAATCCTGCTCCTGGTCACCGACAACGCCTCCCGGACCTCGTGGCTGAAGAGTCAAGACGACCGTCATCAAACCTGAAGCACTCGACATCGGTGGGCATCTGTCCATCGCCTCCCTGGTCACTGGCTAGTGACCCAGACTCTGTCCCCTCTGCTTTCAGGTTCTTCAGAACTCCGATCCACTCTTGGATCCACCCGGACACTTTTCTCCTGGTCGCCAGCAGCACTTTGCAGCAGATCGCCATAAGAACCGACGACGAAACCCCGACCCCGAAAGGCACCTATGCACCCGGCTTCCCTGGGTGAGGTAACACGAGTACTCCGGTGCTCCCGTGGGTAGAGACTCTTCAAAGTCCTAGATCTCAAAGGGTTTTGTCCTAGTCCTCTTCTAAGTGTCCCTTTCCTCTATTTTCCCGATCCCGACTTTCTCCATAGAAGTTAACGGCGTATCGCGGTTGTGTATTTACACTGCACGCGTCTCCCGTGGGTCCCCTGTGTCACTACCTTGGGTGGTTCCTTGTGGTCCAAGCACTTCTAGAGGTTCTAGGCCTAGTGTCTAGTTCAGTCGTGGTTCGCATACCACTTTATTGGTATATGGTTTGGTACGCCCCTAGGGCCCAAACGTGTATTTGTGCTATTACTGTGATTTAAGATCTTATAACCTATGTACTTCGAACTCTAGCCTCATAAAGAGACTAGAGGGGTGTGTTTAGTAATAAATACATATATTTTGAATATATACCTGGTGTGGTGCTCTTTCATTTGGTCACTCAAGAGATTATAGACTGGTAAAACAAGCTGCTTTACATTCCTTCAAGACTTAGCCTGAAGGCTGCTCTCCATAGCTACCACTAGGATAGCTTTCAATAAGGTTGTCTTTAACCTACCTACCATAAGAGTCGATTTGGACTGGTGCACGGTGCCCACTATAATTAGTGGACAGCATATGCCAGGCCAACTTCTCACATTGGTGTGCAGCGTGTGGGATTCCAGCTTGCTATTGTTTTACCAGATAATCTCAATTGAATTGATCAACTGAAAACCACTAAAGGTACCTAAGGTACATATAATTTAAGCTTAGAATATCAGTAAGTTCTACTGAACTTAGAGTTGTGTGTTAAGGGATAGCACAACCCTTTCTACAACTCAAGAGAGTTTAGTAGGCCACACTAGAGTAGGTAGTGCATACACCACACCACACTAGTAATGTCTTTAAAAGCAGGATCCAAATATGCCCTGCAGGAAACCATTGAGCTTCCCCCCTCCAAGTATGACACACTCCCATTCTTGGAACTGAGAGCTTTGTGTAACGTGAGGAAATTAAGGACAGGCCAAAGTCCCACCACCCAACACCTCCAGGAGTTGTTGGTGGCTTATGATCTTAGTAAGTCCTCAGAGACTGAAGGGGTAGGAGCAAAGGGTGGGCCAGCAGATGAGGAAGGGGCCAGGGGTACTACTACCCCCAGCCCCCCCTCTGAAACTGACCAGGAGGGTGACAATGACCCTGACCTGGAAAACCCAATCCCTTCTGGGGAAGATGAAGATGAGGATCTAGAGAACCACACCTTTGTCCCCCAGGAAGGATTATGAGTGTGCTCAGAAAGTCTAGGTCTCCTTCTCAGGAGTCTAACCACTCTGGCACCTCAATAGGGAGCTCTGTTTCTTCTCACAGGAGGGAATCCTCTCATGAGAGAAGAAAGAGACTGGTCCAGTATGAGGAAACTCAACTAGAGATCAGGAAGAAGCAATTGGCTTTAGATAGAGAATCCCTAGATCTCCTTAGAGAGAGAAGAAAGTTGGGACTAGAGTCCCATGGTGGCAGCCATGTCCCTAGAGATAGGGAAAGGTCCTATGACCATAGGAACCTGAGCAAGATTGTCCCTCCCTACCAGAGTGGGGATGATATCCACAAATGGATAACTGCTTTAGAGAGGGCCTGTAAAGTACAGAAGGTCCCTCAGGAGCAGTGGGCAGCAATCTTGTGGCTCTCCTTTGCTGACAAAGGTAGAGACAAGCTCCTCACTGTTAGAGAGGAGGATGCTGACAATTACAAGGTCTTGAAGAGTGCTCTTATTGATGGGTTTGGCCTAACCACTGAACAGTACAGGTTGAAGTTCAGAGACACCCAAAAAGCACAGTCTCAAGACTGGGTAGACTATGTGGATTGTTCTGCCAAGGCTCTGGAAGGCTGGTTGATGGGCAGTAAGGTGTGTGACTTCTCAGGATTGTATAATCTGATAATGAGGGAGCAGATTCTTAATAACTGTCAAAATCAGCTGTTGCATCAGTACCTGGTTGACTCTGATCTGACCTCTCCCCAAGAATTGGGAAAGAAGGCAGACAAATGGGTCAGAACCAGGGTGAAGCAGAAGGTACAGAACCAAGGTGGGGAAACCAAGAAGCAAGATGCTAAGAACTCTGACAAGGGTGGGGAGAAGGGTAAAGATCAAAAGTCTTCATCAGGCCCCCAAAAATCTTCTTCTGGTGGGGATTCCCAGTCTACCAAGGGTAAAGGCCAAGAAAACCATGGTGCAAGGTCTGTAAGCAAAAGACCCACTGGACCAGTGATTGCACCAAGTCCAAAGACTCCAGTCCAGCACCCACCAATGCCCCTAAGGCACCTGTTCCCCTAGTACAGTTGGTGGAAGTGCTCCAGCAAAGGGTTTTAGTAGGGTTCACCCTGGGAACTGAGTTGGGCTCTGACTTAGTCAGGGAACTGACTCAGGCTGTGTTAGTCTGTGATGGAGGCATGGATGTGACCTCCACTGTGAGTCCCAGTAATCTGGGCAAGTACAGACAACAGCCTTTAATCCAATGGACGTGAGGCTTTGGCATTTAGGGACACAGGGGCAAGTGTCACAATGGTGACACAAGACCTTGTGCTACCTGGGCAAGTTATGCTTGGTGAGATGTACCAAGTGACCAATGCTAGCAATGTCAGAACAGACCATACTCTGGCAGTTGTTAACTTCTCCTGGGGAGGGGTAACTGGCCTTAAGAAGGTTGTGGTAAGTGCAAACCT